>JABEER010000646.1:0-57965 GCA_014824405.1 Fusarium sp. NRRL 66896 | reverse complement strand
CAGTTCTTGTAAAGACAAGCCTTTGCAAGTCAACAAACACCCAAACCAGCCGATCACTGAATTGCATTGTTCTTCTAGGATCTGTTCCTCAAAACTCAACTCATTCAACAAGCATATTTCTCTGTTTTCAATCTCCTTTTTCTTCCTTTTCCTCGGTCACAGGTTGTGGTTGGTAAGTTGCCTCTCCATGCTTCTCGCATAGTCGGTCGCCCAGCAACTAACCACAAATCGCAGTTTGATATCCATTATCATCAACCACTATTCACCAAGCCTGGAAACAATTGCGCAACTCGTTTGAGTGGGCGCCGAATTTTCCATCTCCTCATAACTTTAGGATTCACCGAATCGATCGTGAATCACTGTCAAAACGTACTATATATCTACTTCTGCCTTTTTTCGTCTTCGCCCCAACTTCTTCACATTCCCACTTCGCACCGCAACTCTACATTATAAGTGTTTTCACCCACCTCATTCACATCTTCATCGCCTTTCGACTCTAGGTGAGCAGTGATATATCTCTTCCTTTTCTTTTTATTACGTCATAATATTATTCCCTCATTTCTTCATCTTATCCCCGCACTCTCGAGTCTCATCAACCTCCTCTTCTCTCATCCTATCCCAACCACACATCATCATATTGCAACAATCTTTCTTCTTCTCTTTAACACTTTCTCTTATTTGATATATCACCGCCACTTGCGCATGAGCTTACCTTCCTCTCTTTTAGCAAATATTCTGCTGTTGATTCCTTGATCAAGGTCAGTTTCAACTTGGCGCCGCCAAGTACTATCCCATTTCTCCAAGTATATCGCCCTCAATACGACTTTCCAAACCTCCCATCAACGTAGCTCTTTATCATCACTCTTTGCCATAACTAACTGTCCTTAGACACCTTCTGCCGAAGCCATGGCTCCCGCAAATGCCAAAGCCAACTACAAGACCTACGAGGCTCAGGCCCGTATGGTTCGGGCCATCGTAGCCGCTCATCCCGACGTCAAGTGGAACTACAAGGGTAAGAGGACGATTTCCTTATATCTTGTCGCACTTATCTCTAGGGGTCTCTTGTGGCCTTAAGTCCTTGTTCTTTGTGTCCCTTCCCCATAACGTTGAGTCTGCAGGAGGAAGATTGACTCTTCCCCAGAAATCGCCGCTTGTTACGGCTCTGACATGACGGACCATGCTTTGAATCATCGATTCCGCAAGGTTCGGGCAACTGTCAGCATCATCCATGCGGCCCGTGAGCAAGGTCTCGATGTCAAGGATTTGACCACCGACGAAAACCTCCTCCCTACCACACAGGGTGCTATTGACAAGAACAGTACGACTCCCTGATTGATCGCATATTTCTCCAATAACGCTATGATAATCTCTTGCTACGAGCCCTCGCTAACTGGTTGACCACAGATATTGCCAAATACTTTGGCCAATCTACCGCCGATGGCATCCAGTTTCAGTTTCGAACTATCAAGAAAGACGCTGAGGCTCTTCGTTATGCCGCTAACAATGGCGATGATGTCGCTAACTGCCTCAACCTTGGTACCGCTTCTGGCCTGCCCAACACTCCCTCCAAGCCTACTCCTTCTCGCCAGCCTGGAAGTCGTTCTGCCAAGGGGTCTAAGCGTAAGACTTCATTCACGCCCCTGAACCCCATCAAGCGCTCTGGCTCGGAAGATGAAGACGATGATGACCTTAACTTTGATGAAATGGATCATACTCCCTCAAAGAAGGTCAAGACAACTGGTCGCACTCCTCGTGGCCCTACACCGTCTCGCTCAGCTGCCCGAAAGGCCGCTGCTACCATCGCCGGTTCTTCCACGCAGTACAATGACAGCGAGTCTCCGTACGAGGATGCCCCTACTCCCACTCCAGGTCCTACTTCGGCTCCTGCCGGTCTTCCTGCTGTGACGCTTCCTCCCTCAGCTACTGTTGCCCCGACGTCCATCTTTGGCAACGTGGAGCGCAAGCCTCAGCCGTCTGTGATGGGAAATCATGGTCTTGACATGATCAACTCAGTTGGCCTTGGATATCCCGACCTCTTCTCAGTCGCGGGAAATTTTCGCGCTCCGCCTCCCGATGATTCGTCCTACATGGAATGGGGTGACGGAGAGATCTAAACTTTCGGTCTTGAATCGCGTTCTCTGGCCTGAGCAATAACTGACACCGTCGACAAAGGTTAATGGATACAGTACCAACATATGGAAGAAAGCTCTACAGAGTGTACTATACAACATACCACAAAAGCACGAATGCGGAACGACTCTTTTTGTTAGCGACATATGGCTCTATCGGCTTTTACTGCCTTGCTGTCGGTATTTTGACCATATTTCATGCCCTTGCCCCCTGTTTTCCCAGCACAGATACCCCTTTTTTCTCGCAACACAAAAGCATTCAGTTCTTTCCTTTGACATCAAGCATTTCGACTCAGTTCATGGCTTCCTGGTCGGTCAGTTAGTAAGGGGTCATTTGGGCATGAATAGTATTGGGGGTATGTATGAGTTCTAGCTAGCTACTGTACTCACTTTAATAAACAACGTGAGTCTTAACACATGATGCCCAGTGTATTTTCGCCTGTGATATAACCTTTATAACATAAGCACTATCTATGATAACCGGGTGTTAATTCTATAACAACAATCACATGGCAAGATCATATTTAACATATCTTGTCGCAAGGCTCTGATCTAAGTGATTCTGTTCAAGTTGAGGAATGAATTTCCTTAACATTCTGCTGTGAATTCAGTTGTGTTTCGTTGCTCGCGAGAAACTGACTTCGCTCAGGAGTTGCTCAATTTTGAATTTCTGTTTCATTGACATCTCTTAGGGTAAACATGTTGCTCAATTCAACAAAAGCTGCCACAGAGCATCTTTTTCCACAAAGTCATGATGAATCACGTTGACCAGCCAATAGTCATCCTTGATGCTGCTCAACAGCTTTTCACTCTCAGAACCCCTGCCGTACACCTTGGCCCATTCACCCCAGATTCCAAATGCCTCCTCGCTCCAAGCTCGGAAACTAACCTCCTCAATAATTGTAGGCGTGATGATCTCCTTTCCGGGGAACACACCCCATGTTACGGCATTTGTACTCGGACCGGCTTCCGTCGAACCGTTCACGTGATCGCTGTTGTCCGACGAGAGATAATCTCCGCGTGCGTTGCTGGCGTAGAAGCACACAGAGTCTTGCAGCTCCGTTGATGTGAGCTTAGCCTTGAGAGTGTTCCATTCGTTGGCGGGAATGAAGAATTCGACGAACGACTTCTGAAAGACAAAGCCGTTAGGTGGACCCCAGCCAAAAGTGGCGTCGCTGGATCGCAAGCCGTTGACGGCAGGCTGCGAGGCGACAGTCCACCAGCCCTTGCGATTGAGTTGCAGGAGGTTAGGTTGAATAGTTGAACTCTCAGCCCGAAGCTCCTCCTCACTCCAGGGGATGGCGGAGAGCTCTCCCTGAATATGCTTGACAAACAGGTCGTTGATATCCTGCCGTGTCTTGGGGTGACCCCAAAGTTTGACAGCCTGTGTTACAGACATATGGAGGCTTACGCCGTATCCGTCAATCTCACCATAAGCGGGTGATCGGGCGTCACCAAAACGGCCGTTGGGGAAGTCATCCCATGTCGCCTCACGGCCCAAAACGCCTTCGCCTTCCGAAATGGCGAGAGTGTTTGCGCGGGTGTTGATTGCTTCGGCACGCACACCGGCCTCCTGTCCAGTAGCCTCCCATTCAGGATATATCGCTGGCCTATCACCAACAATAACACGATTGTGGGGGTCCGAGGCAACAGAAGAATGTCTTCTTGACTGCCGAGAGCGGGAGTGGCTGCTGGAACGCATGTTGGCGCTGCCATTGATCTGTAGCGAGGGGATAGCTAGTTCGTCCACTGCGATGGCTTCCTCGTTCTCTGGAGGGTCAGGGATGAGATTCGCACGCTCCAGGATGAAGGACACGGCCTTCTCCAGGTTGAGCGTGTAAAAGTGGAAGCCCTTTGGACCTGGTGTCTTGGACTTGATGTCCTTGATCTTGTCTATCAATTCACTGACAATATCCACGCCGACCATCTTTACCCGTTCATCATCACCTTTGACAGCATTGAGGCGCGCGAGGACTTGGTCTGGAATTTTGGCGTGGCTCAGCTTGGTTGTGCGCTTGATCATCTGGTAGCTCTGGATGGGCATAAGACCTGGAATGATGGGAATGCCCTTGAAGGCACCGCTGGGGTGTTCTCGTAGAGTGGTCTCGAAGTGTTCGTATGCTTCGATGTCGAAGAAAAGCTGGGTTTGGATGAAGTCGGCACCAGCCTGCACCTTTTGTACAAGGTAAGGAAGATCGTGTTCCAAGCTTTGTCCAAGAGGATGGCTCTCTTCGGCATGTCCCTCGGGGTAAGCTGCGACACCAATACAGAAGTAGTCTCCATGTGTCTTGCGGATATATCTGACCAGGTCAACAGCCCAGTTGAAGTCCTGGCCTCCGTCATCCTCGGAATCTTCTGGGTCGCGATATTCTTCTCTTCGCGGGGGATCGCCTCGTAGGGCCAAAATGTTTTTGATTCCCAGTGCTTTCGCATCTGAAAGCGCCTCGTCGATCAATTTCTTGCTCATATTGGTGCATGTCAGGTGCAGGCAAGTTGTAAGTCCAACCTCTCTCTGACACAACTCGGCCAATTCAAGTGACTTTTGGGATGTACTACCACCCGCGCCCCAAGTGACATTTACAAAAAGCGGTCGAAGGGCACGTTCCATTCGGTGAAGACGGTCTCGCAAGTTGGAGAAACCCATGGCGGTCTTGGGCGGGAAGAATTCGAGAGAAAAGTATGTGCCATCAGCTGGCAGAGCAGCGATGCGATCGGTGATCTTATCCATTGCGGCGGACGGTAGGACTTATAAAGAAGGGTCAATGATTCGTGTTTATTCGTGATATGAATTGAGATAGTTGTAGAGTTGAAGTTGGACGGGTATCGTCGGAGGGTACTTGAACCGTCGAAACGTCGATAAATAGAGTTGAAGAGGAGGAGAGATGCGATACCGGAAAGGGTAGTTAGCTTAAAGCTGACTTGTCGCCCTCTCTTATCGATTAAGAGCTATCGTTCTCAGACTGAAGAGGGGAGGGTTCTCGACTCAAGGAGATAACTCGGAGTGAGACGAGACAAGTCGAGCAAAGACGTCGGCGTCTCTTTTCGTTATTCTAGATCGTGGAGGGGACGAGTTTTGTAGCGGGGCATCCATATCCATGATACTACCTAGCGATAGCGGGGTACATCATTTGCGCACTGAATTGTTAGCGGCTCTCAGCGACCGTTCTCGGTATGGCCACTGGACGTTAGCAGCCATGGCGCACCCAACGGTACATGGAGACGGGTATCGTGTAAGTGGTGACCCATGTACTGACATGGCCCGAGCTTTAAATTTCAACCACTATCGCTTGCAGAGCACAGAACATCAAATCTCAAGTGTAAACATCTACACCCAGGTCGACTCAATTGATGCGATTCTGGATCGTATCATGCCTACGTACCAATGCCACTGTTGCACCAAAGGCTCATGAGCTGCGCCACGGCTCGGCGCGCCTTGTCTAGCCTCTCCTCCAGCTCAATTCGACGTCCGATAATCGCCCGCCCCAGAACTGCGACTCTTGGAGCAATCTCACGACGGTGCTACGCTATCGACCTTACTTCAATAGACGACAAATGGCGCAAGAGGTGGAGCGAGTTCAATGAGGCTTCTAAAGTCTCTGATAAGGGAACAAATGGCCAAGATGAACACTATGTGCTGCCAATGTTTCCATATCCCTCGGGCACGCTCCATTTGGGTCACTTGCGAGTATACTCCATTGCCGATGTCGTCGCTCGATTCCGAACGCTAAGGGGCGAAAAAGTCATGTTACCTATGGGATGGGATGCTTTCGGTCTTCCAGCTGAGAACGCTGCAATCGAACGAGGAGTTGCCCCAGAAAAATGGACGACAAGTAACATGGCCAAGATGAAGGATCAGTTAGAACTCATGAATGGGAGTTGGGATTGGGATCGTGTAGGTTCTCGGCCCTATAGACCATGGTTTCTGTTCTAATCCACTTCCAGGAGTTATCAACGTGTGATCCCAGCTTCTACAAACACAC
Source organism: Fusarium sp. NRRL 66896 (assembly GCA_014824405.1). Taxonomy (NCBI): domain Eukaryota; kingdom Fungi; phylum Ascomycota; class Sordariomycetes; order Hypocreales; family Nectriaceae; genus Fusarium; species Fusarium sp. NRRL 66896. The sequence goes on along the minus strand of JABEER010000646.1, from coordinate 51,856 downwards.
GCAGAAGCTATTCCTCATGCTACACGAACGAGGTCTTGCCTACCAAGCCGAAGCTGAGGTCAATTGGGACCCTGTGGATAAAACAGTGCTTGCAAACGAGCAGGTTGATGCTAATGGAAACTCATGGAGGTCCGGTGTCAAGGTCGAGAAGCGCAAACTCAAGCAATGGTTTTTCCGCATCTCTGAGTTCCGAGAAGCCCTTCTCGAGGAGCTCGAGGCACTTGCAAAGGAAAATGCTTGGCCGGAGAGAGTTCTGGCTCAGCAGAAGAATTGGCTGGGTAAATCAACTGGCGCTTCAGTCAAATTCCCCGTTCTTGCCATGGGCCACGATATTCATGCAGCGATCGAAGTATTCACCACTCGACCTGATACACTCTTTGGCGTCCAGTATGTGGCTCTTGCTGCCAGTCATCCAATCGTAGGTAAGCTCGCGACTTCTGATCCTGAACTACAAGCTTTCATCGACACCATCCCTGGCCTGCCCGCGGATTCCAAGGTTGGCTATTTGTTGCCTCACCTGCGGGCTATCAACCCGCTTGCGTATCATGAGGAGACTCCCGATGCCACCAAGGTCTCGCTGCCTGTTTATGTTGCGCCATATGTCTTGGGCGACTATGGTGAGGGCGCTGTTATGGGTGTTCCTGGCCACGATCTACGGGATAATGCGTTCTGGAAGGAACATCACTACGATGTGCCAGTCCGACAAGTTCTCTCCGCATCAGAGGATGAGTCAACAACAGCTATGAAGAACGAACCTTTTGTCGAACATGGCGTCATGACCGAACATAGTGGTTCCTTCAAGGGCAAGTATTCAGTAGCTGCTGGTGAAGAAATTGTCAAGCTGCTTGAGAAGGCTGATCTTGCCAAGTCTGTCGAGAAGTGGCGTCTCCGAGACTGGTTGATCAGCCGACAACGGTACTGGGGCACTCCCATTCCCATCATTCACTGCGACTCTTGTGGTCCGGTCCCTGTGCCAGACGAACAGCTTCCTGTAAAGCTCCCTGACGTGGACTGGGCAGAGACGCGTAATGGAAGTCCTTTGGAGTCGTCTCCTGAGTTTGTCAATACGACTTGCCCCAAGTGTAACAGCCCTGCTCGACGAGATACAGACACCATGGATACATTCGTTGACTCAAGCTGGTACTATGCTCGGTTCGCCGATCCCCATAACAAGGAACAACTATTTTCTCCCGAAGCGGGCAAAACACTTCCCGTTGATACCTATATCGGTGGTATCGAGCACGCGATTCTCCATCTCCTCTATTCCCGCTTCATCTTCAAGTTTTTGGCCTCAACCCCTCTGCTTCCTCAATACAACGAGGAAACCTACAAGTCTGCGGAGCCTTTCAAGCGCCTCATCACTCAAGGCATGGTCCATGGCAGAACATACATCGACCCTGACAACGGCCGCTTCCTCAAGCCCGATGAAGTTGACCTGACTGATCCCAATCAGCCCAAAGTGGTATCATCTGGCAAAACGGCCAATGTCTCTTTTGAGAAGATGTCCAAGTCAAAATACAACGGGGTTGACCCCTCAGAGTTCATCGCTAAATACGGTGCTGATGCTACTCGCGCCCACATGCTATTCCAAGCTCCTGTTGGTGACGTGCTCAACTGGGACGAGGCCAAGATTTCGGGTGTCACCCGCTGGCTTCAGCGACTCCATGACCAGATCGTAGCCATTGCTGCGGAACCCGCTGACGAGACAACTACTGCTCGAGAATATCTTGTTGATAAACACAAGAGTCTTGGTTCTGCGTCCATGGAGGAGCTTAAACAGTGGGATGCTGAAGGGGCTATTTGGCGCCACCTCCAACGAACCATCACATCAATCACTACATCTTATGAGGAAGTCTACTCCCTCAACACTGTGGTATCGGATCTTATGATCCTAACTAATACCTTGGCCGAAAACGATGCCGCCAGCCCAGTCGTCAAGCATGAAGCAGCTCGTGCTCTCATCTCTATGATGGCGCCCATCACGCCCGCATTTGCCGAGGAATGCTGGGCCCTTCTCTGCCCTTCGGCATCCTCCATCTTCTCGTCCACGAGCTTCCCTTTGCCGGACAACTCCCTGTCCGAACTAGTTCGTCCGCGAATACAGCCTTGTGCCGTACAGGTCAACGGCAAGGTGCGCGGTGTGGTCGAGATTCCCGCTCCTCCAGCTGAGCTGTCTGGTGATGAGCTTCGGGACTGGATGGTCCGGGAGATTCTTGCTACTAAGGAGGGCGCTGCGCGGTTTTCTGAAGGGCAATACGATTTGCGCGCAGCTAAGAGAGCCATCCCTGTAAGAGGAGGCAAGACGATCAATTTTGTATTAAAATAAACGTCCTAAACTGGTAAAGACGGTTGTACAATATCTGTAAAATAGAGACAAAATAGATAGTGATAGACATCTGATGCTTTGCGGTGCTTTTGAGCTCGAGCTATCGCTATGCGAAGTGAAGTCAATAGCATACAGACCATACAGGTCGTCTGAACATAATTGAGTCACGAAAGAAAGCAATTTACGTTCTCGCAGCTCAACAAACAGCTTAACAAAAGTGAGGCTGTAGGTAGCTTTCCTTGGCTTAGATAAATAGCCTAAATGTCTTCAATATGTTCCCTTTATTTACCAGCAACATTGCGATAAATCTCAATAAACTAGGACAACGTGGCCGAGTGGTTAAGGCGATGCCCTGCTATCTCTTCGAGACATCATAGGCATTGTGTTCGCACGCGTAGGTTCGAATCCTGCCGTTGTCGATTATTTTTGCATTTCTTCTTTATTACTTAAAAATCTTTTTTGTTTTCCTATGCTATGAGTTCTTTCAATAAGACAAGGACTTGTATCCTTCTTTTTGCTTGTCTAATAAGAACGCGGGCCTTCCTGGTGGCTGCTCTTGTAGTTCTTTTTGGAAGGTATTATAAAGTGCTCTCTGGATAATTACCCTGTAGACAGGCAAACTACAACCTGGAGGCAAGCAATATGTTAATGACTTTAACAGTATGTATATGCTGAATTTATTCTTACCAGGGGAAAATACAATTGGTTTCCTCTGATTTATATAGACGTTCTGGTCTGGTTTTTTATCCTTTTCATGTTTAGGCTCTGTATATGGAAAGACAGGTGTCAAACTCCATGAGCCGTCATATACATGGTCTCTCACTCTCCCTAGGGACGAATATAATGCGGTCAGCGCGGCTGAGTAAAAGACGACACCAGACATAATTGGCAGATAGAACAAGACTTGAGCACAATGCTATGGATGTGACTGCAGTCGTCGATATATACGATCAAGGATCTATCTCATACGGCATGATCAGCATAAGCTCAGCTTCAGTCAGAACCAATAGCTCCCATTTCAGCCGTGACGTTACTCAGTATCCTTAATACAGCTTCGCACACCACCCCAGCAGCCCAGATATGTCCGGTTAGATATTTAAGATCATTGCCAGGGGAGTCAGATTAAGGGGCCACACCCATATGAGGGAGGTTGATATGAAAGCTACTATTGGCTTGTGACCATGCTGACATTAAGCCCGATGCTGGATTCAAGCTAAGTCTTCTCCAGTTGTCCAAATGCAGTCACCACATCGTATTTCCTGAACAATCATATCTATCTGCCACATGATGGGCTATATGACACAACGATACAGCGAATGGGTTGACTATGATCCGTACTCTATCATGCAATGTAGATCGTGCTGCCAAGGGTATCCAATGCACAAATCAATTCACCACCGTAAACACACAAAGATGCACCGGTGCAGTATTCATCGCCTTTTGTCGAGTCAAAGTCAACGAAATCACTCGCTGCGCTCCGCTCTTCGCTCCTCATCCAGCAATCTCTGATTCTCACGATCACTAGACTGCGGCTTCTCTGAGTCGTGATATAGAACGTAGTGCTGAATGATGAAGACGGTATCGTAAACCATGCTAATGTTGCCAAGGGCAAACTTAACCGGGTTGCCGGTGATGCCGCTCCAGTCGCGCTGCTGATAACTGTCGATGGCTTGCTGACTGACGCTGAGGACACCACCAGTAAGATCCAGTAAGATCTGAGAGATGCTCCAACCATCGGTGCTCTGGTTGTTGTAGTTAGTGACGATCTGGGGTGTGTACTTGATTAAAGTGACAATAAGCTTGACATAGCCCACGGCGTAGACGATATCAAGGGCAACCCAGTCATAGACGGCATCGTTTCCTGGAGATGAAGCAACAATGACACATGTCAAGAGAACCCCAGTGATACAGCCGGCTGCTACCCCAAGAATAAACCGGCTGGGTCGGTTTCCAGAGTTCGGGGTGAACCCCCACAACGATGGAGCGAGATACTGAGAGGTTGTGATGATGGAGAGAATCAGAGCGTGGAGGGCAAAAGTGATGTCGTTGAACTGTACGGTAGATTCGAGGCCCTTGTGTCTCGCGGCATACTGAGCGCGAATTTCTGGTGAGTAGTAAAAAGCTACATTTGAGCTAAAGTATGCAGCGAAGCCTGACAGATACGAATATTGGTTAGTATTGAAGATGAAGACGAACTGAACGAGACATGGACTAGGATCGTTGATGTGGCGGTGATCAGGTCCAGGATGCCGGGGCGGCAGGGCGACAAACCGCCGGGCTGACTGAGGTGAGAGAGGAGAGGGGTGTATATTGTTTATTCTGACACTTATATCATGCCATTCACTGGGGGTATGGATATAAGGAAACATCGCGGTTGGGCACTCACCAAGGACGTTGATAAAGGGGAAATCGATAGTTGTGCCGCTGGTGGAGCGACGACGCCAGTTCAGCAAGGGCTGAGGATAGAAAGACGCGCTCCAGGCGAGGAAATAAATCCATCCAAAGAGGCCTGAAAGGAACGTGAGGAAGCCGACAGCCATTATTATCTACAATCTCGTATCTTGGCGTTGTTACGCGTCAAGGCTGAGATGGAGTGAAAAGGAGAGAAAGAAGGGAATGCGACGCTCATGAAAGAGAGTTGAGGTAGGCGAGGGCTACAGTGATGGATCGTGTGACTGAGGAGGTGAATGAGTCCTGAGATGAGGTGAAGCAAACGCTCATGTGTTCTGACGCCATCTCGGTACGTATTTTCGTGACTTTCAATGCCAGGGCAATTTCAGACCCAAAGTGGTTGCACAAGTGTGGCTGATATGTACCGATTGTGGCTGCATAAGCCAATTAAGAATAGCCAATCAATCTAGCAACTCAAGCTTTCATCATGATGAAGATAATCTTGAAAATTAATTGCTAATTAATCGATATGAACCGAATCGGAGGGAACAGGAATGCAATATGAAGAAAAACCCCTTCAAGATGCTAATGCTTCACCTCATCATGATCAAAGCTTCATGTTACAGCTCATCAACCACACGGAGAACATCCGAGCAAATTCTATCTCACCTAAAACAAATGCAACAATAACACCGAGAAGGGACAATACTAATACTCAATGATTATTAGAAACAAGGGCATGAGCCAGTGAACCAAAGCATCAAAGAAGTTTACATCAACGGGAATTGCCCGAAGACGCCCTGACATCTTAAGCGAGTGGATACACCTTTCACCTTACACGCCCCTCGAAGATCTTGTTTTCTTTTCTAGAACGTGTTTAACCTGATGCTTCTCACCTTAGACCCTTGTCTCGGTAGCGAGCGGTGTGGGAATTGCAGAGCCGCAGCCGCAATGGGCCTTAAGATCATGCCAGAAGGGAAAAAGCACGCCAGACAAGGCCAGACGAGGCTCAAAATGTGGACCCTGTAGATAGTGATGAAAAGGATCGGGAGAGGCCGGACACGGTTTATATGGGATAGAGTTCCTCGCGGGTTATTATCTTGAGAGAATCGTCGCCGTCGGTAGGATCGGAGCCGAAGTGGGCATCTTGAATCAAATGGAATGCGCGGTAACTTTCTTTTTATTTATTTTTACACTGCCGGTTGGCTAGGTTGCATTATCTACTGCATCGTCGACTGTGGCTGCATTGTGTTGCATGCCGTGCTATTTCCGAGCCTTAGTGAATCAGTGGTCTGGGAACCCACCTGAGTCGACTTATTCTGAGAGGAAAACATCAAACAATGGAGTGCACAGGGGTTGAGGGGGACTGGGAATAGAGGCAGGTTGATTTGATGACGGTGTTGAGCCTCCGTTTGCGGCCGCCCCTCTTTGATCAAGATTGCACTCATCATCATGAGATTTAGATGTTGCTCATTTATCTTTATGATCATGACGTATATATCTTGACGATTCCGCCATCAACACTCACCTTTTGAAGGAGAGAATCACCAATTAACCACTATAAAGCCTAGACCCTGATCCTAGATCGCTAGAGGTTTAAAAAAGGGGGCTCTCTGGCTCCCGATCCTAATCCTTGCCATACTGTGGATTCAACGGCCGTTCCGTACGGGGCATCGCTCGGCACCGGAACGGTACTTGTCACCTTATGCTCAGCTCATGAATATCAGTATCAGTATCAGTCTCATATCTGTGGGTGTACTAGACACGAAGGAAGATCCGTATTATTTCCTAGGCGCCGGCATTCGGCATCTTGGAACTTTATGCTTTGATGCAACACTACAGTACAGTCACCGCCATCAATCTCTTTTACTCGTCACCAGGTAATTAATAGTTTGGTCTTCATGGCTGGCTGCACAGCCCTTTACTCAAGAGATCGACACTTGCTTATGCTCATTTCGTCAATTCAGCTCATAAGAGTTAAAGCCGGCGCGAGTCAGCTCAGCTTATCTGTCTGACAGGTATGGATGGATGCCACTAAGATCAAGACACATTTGAAGACACCAAGAAAAGTGACAATTCAAGCTTTCGGTCAACGTCAGTCACCGTGTGATATGATCCATTCGTCGCAGGGCGTGTAGCTAAGATAAAGATTCTATCTTCGAATGGAACCAATTATCACCCGCAATTCAAGTGACCTTGTTTCCATTGCAATCGTCAGCCATTCTGCATGTACCGTCCCGTCCCGATCCTTGGTCTAACCCATGATCCCTGTAATCTTTTAGTTCCTGGCCCTGGCGTCTCGTAAGTTCAAGGTCAGGACTTGGGAGGGTGTGTCCGTCTATCGGCCATGTCCACGACCACGTCTAAATCAAGGTCAATTCTCTTGACTCACCTTGTAATGTTTAATATATATATATATATATATATATATATATATTTAAACTCCCAATCTTTCTTCTTTCTTGTTTTCCCTCCCGTTCATATCATCTCGACAACAAATATCTACACTCTTATCAATCCTGTCATATCATACGACTCAACACCTCAAAGATCGGCACTATAACATCAACACCATTGGATAACATCATTCAAGCCAACAGCAGCTAGCCTACCAAGTCATTCATCAGTCTAGCAGCTCTCCAAACTTGATTTAAGATCTTGTCGACATCCGCTAGTCATTTCGACTCTACTCAATCTACTCTTGACCAACTTAAACCATCACTTACATCGCTACATCCTGATACCAACAATCACCATGGCCACTACCGTCCAACAACAAGAACCTCACAAGACCGGCTTTCTCGACCTCCCAGTTGAGATTCGTCTGGAAATTTACGATCAACTTCTCCTCACAGCGCCATACACCCGATGTGGCCGACCATGCCCTGAGCAAAAAGTCCACGCTTCTCTCCTCCGCACCAACCGCCAGATCCACGATGAAGCTACAGATCTTCTCTACGGCTGCAATACATTCCTCTCTCATCCCACACTACTCACCTCATTCCCTCGCCTCCGAAACTGGTACGGCCCCGTCAAGGAGTCCTCCATCATCCCAAGCATCCGCCGCTTTCACACCCAAGTCCGTCTTGACGTCGATCTCCCCTACGACGCCGATGCTGTGACAAAAGCTTACAGCGGACTTGACGAGCTCACCATTGACGTTGTTCAGTCGATGTTTCTCGGCGTCGGATATCGCAATCTACGCATGTTTGAGGGTGTCAGGGGCGTCAAGAAGGTCAATGTCACTGGCAGCACGACTGGCTTCGAGGACTACGTTGAATGGCTCAAGATGTCCATGATGACTGAACCTGGCGTCGAGGTTCCAGAGTATCAGCCTCAACAGCAAGCAGGTTGGATTCAGAGATTGGCTACTGCTCACTATTAAGCTGCTTACTCTGCTCTCTTCCCCTATTCACCGAGTCTACTCCGGTGTATGAGCTTACTATATTTGAAGCAACGGCGAACAAAAGCATTAACGAATGTGATGAATCTGTCTATTAGTTTAGACTTTGGAGTTTTGGTAATTCAACGGGCGTTGGAAAATGGGAATTTGATTTAGAGATTCCCACTGCGCATAATGAATAGGCGCATCAGATAAACTTTGATTGTTATCTATATTTGTGGCATTTTATGCCTGATAGAAATATTCCTATCATAATTCTGAGAATTTCGTGTCAGACTCTCGCTGATTCTAATTAAATTATAACAATATTCTTTATTCTATGTACACGTTACGTCCATACAATGCTGATGAGATGTTGGCCATTCAGTTAAATAGATACTCAATATGCCCGCAACTATACTTGAAGGATCATCATATCATTAAAAGAAGCACATAAAAGCGCTATAATTATATTAATATGTTATATCGCATTAGGTCTAATCTCGTACAAGAGGCACTCGGGTCCACAGAGCAACGGAACGTTGCATTTGATGTCACAAACATCATGCCCGTATGTTCTAGTCTCTCAGGCCCTGTTACAATTTCTATAACCGAATGACAAGAATGACCTCTCGTGAGAAAAAGGAGACAAGAGATTGTTGGAGTTTTAGTTGAAAAATGTAGCCATGAAACCGTCAAACCATAGCATACCTTCCAGCGTATAATATGGTCCATCCATTTCTTAATGGTCTAGTATTTGCTGATCGTTAGTTTAAATCAATTATCTAGGGCAAAAAAATATAAGTTTGAATGCGAAGTCTCCCTTAAGTTAAGGTAATTAAACCGTTCTTTGTACCATGTGTTCATCGTTCCGGCGGCTGTGGAACTTGCATCGCAATGCCAACGGGATGTCTCTGAGGAGATAGAATATATAAACACACCTTTGAAGAGACAGTCTTGAGTAATCTTGCTGCTATAACAGTTCCGCTAAATAAATACGCATCTTGAATGCTCCAATTATCCTCAATTCCCATATGAACTGCCGCACACAATTCATGAACGTGCTTTTGTTTTCACAAAGGATTCAAACATGCTATAGTAACAATAACACTAAACTCTAAACATAACATAGTAAAGGGTGGTAAAAATACAGCTCCCATCATGCCCTTTGAATGCCCCAGAACGCCGAGTCTGATGCAAAAGTAGCAGACGCTCTCCCTCGCCCGCTCCGCTCCGCCAGGAACCAGATATCCGATTTATCTCTATCTTATCCTGCTTCTTTTTTGTATCCCGTCTTCCATCTATCCCTGTTCTTTTGTCTTTGTCTTTCGCTCTAAATGAAAACATAGATTCAAAAGAGAGATTTTGTCGCAAAGGCTTTTGGTCTTGCTGGGTATTAGTTCGATACAACATCTCCTCGGCTTTGTCCGGTAATTGGACACGGGCGGGTCGTGCTTCGGACATCGAAGCCCGACCATGGGCCGTTTTTGAAGGCGTAATAGCCGAGCAGTCACCGGACAATCGCTTTGGTCAATCTTGCATCCTCTTCAACCTCGATCAAATAACCTCAACTCATCCGTTTTCTGGATTCTCCCGGCCATTTCTATCATTTTGTTCATCGATCTACTGACCACCACCGCCCATGATCTTGGGCAGCGATCGCCAGCCCTTCTCGTTGGGAAGCTTGACCTTGCCAAAGTCCTCATCAAGATCGAGGATCACTTTGAGGGCGTTGCGGCTGCGACCATATGGACTAGTGTCCAGGCTGCCCTTGACCGTTGACACGGCATCTAACACTCCTGTAGGGATCTTCTCCTTCTGAGTACCAGGCATGGGTAGAAGAGTCTGAAGAACTTCATATGCGGCAAGGGTGAAACCGAACTGAGGGGAAGATCGGAAGATACGCGCGGGACCACCCTTGAAGAAGGCAGTGAAGCCCTCCTCCTTCCAGATGGTCCTGGCGGCGTGTCGCAGACCGTTATATGTGGCCTCGCCCTTGCGGGCTTCGACCTGAAGTCGGGTCTTGATAACGTCGCAGGGTGTCGTCAAGTAGGCAGCGGGCATACCGGCGATGGCACCAGCAGTCAGCAACTGCAAAACACCCAGCTTGTTGGTCGGAGACTCGCCAAAGAAGTCCTTCTTGAGATGGCTATAGGTTGGGAAGTAGATGGCCGAGAAGGGAACGTCACGGAGCAGACAGGCCGAAGCACCCTTGTACAGTCCAACAAGACCCAGATTGCGCACGATCCACATGGCCGATCGCTTCGGTGTTCCTTCGATGGTCTTGGCGACCTCGCCCTGAACTTGGAGTCGAATCTTGACGATCTCGAGGGGGTTGGTGAAGACCTATGGTAGACTGGTTAGTAGTGCTTCTATCAAGGCTGAGATTATTTGGCAAACTTACAACTTGGCAGGCGCCAGCAGAACCACCAGAAATCATCTCAGACAAGACTGTAATGTTGCCGTTCTTATCAGTGAAGTACTTTCGGGCAAGATCGTTCACTGTCAGCTTGATGGCCTTCTCTGGAGCGACACCAACCAGCTGGGGTAGCACGCCCGAGTAGAGACCACGGAAACCCTCGTTACGAATGACCTTCTGGAAACAATCGATCGAGTTTTTGTAGAGGCGCTGACCGGGCTGGGCGCCTCGCTGGTTCTGCAGTCGCGTCTTCACCAAATCAATAGGATACACCATGAATGCACCAAAGGCACCGGCAACACTACCCAGAGCAAAGTTGTAACCCGAGGTCAGAACACCCATCAGGATCCCACCACCGGCAACCTTGGCTTTTGTGGCCTCGACGGCATCGTAAATGGGGTTGCGCCATGAAGGATCAAGGACCTTGGCGAAATCGGAGAGTCCCAGACGGCCAGAGGGCTCGTCGAGACCGGCAAAGTGGAAAAGGATGTCAGCTTCCATAGGCGTGAAGAGAGAGAAGCGTGTGAGCTTGGCAGCCTCGTTCAGGAACTCAGGACGAGTGATTTTGCCATCCTTGCTTTGGCCAATGGCACGGCGCAAGATGAGCTCAACGAGGTCCATCCCGCCAATGACGTTCTGGAAAGCGCGCACATTGGCGTATGAAATCTTGGAACCAATGGACAGGTTGACGAGAGTGTGTAGGTTGTCAAGAATGTGCTCAGACAGCTTGTGACGGGCAGTCTCGACAATGATGCGCTCAAACTCCTCACCACTGATGAAACCGTCGCCGTCCTTGTCAAGCTGGTGGAAGGCCTGCCGAATGCGCTCGCCTTGGAGACCGCGCAGCATCTGGCAGAACTGAGGGTAGTCGAGAGGGTGACGATGCTTCTTGTCACCAATGTAAATCTTGGCCCAGTCGGAATCCCAGTCGAAGGTTAGGTTGTCGGGGCCCTTATTGAGCTCGTACAACGTGCGGAAATCGTCATACTTGACAGAGCCAGTGCGCTCAACGTCAAAGAGGCGGAAAGCAATCTGATACTCGGCATCCGGTTTGTTGAGGAGGTGCTCGAAAATACCCCAGTCTGCAAGACTCACTTTGCCCTTGCCATTGACATCCGCGACGCTGAACAGGATGGAGTATTGGTCACGAGAGATTTTGTGCTGTTTTGACAGTGGTTAGTAAGTTCTTGCGAGTATGCAAACTTGGCTACAGCTTGCTTGAAGCAGGAGTGCGTGACTCACGTAATCCTCGCCTTCAGGCGCAACAGCGTTGATAAACTCATCGGGTCCGAGGTACAGTTCGCCTGTCTCAGGGTCCTTGATAGCATGTTTGGTGAAGCGCGCCTTAGTGTGGGCAGCAAGCTGTTCAGGTTCATGTGTGCCGATGACGGCCTCCTTGACGGCCTCCTTGGCCACAGCAAGCTTGGACATTGTTATATCGTAGTCGATCGGAGGGGTAAAGAAGACTTCCGAAAATAATGGATGAAGTTTATAGCAATTGGATTGTCGCAAATAATCGAGCGATACTCAGCAGGTCACAAACTGAGGTTTCTGGGGCGACTCGGAGACGAATCGGTTTCGCAGTGTGTCCACTGACAAGTGGTCCGACAACGGCTGAAGACAACGAAATTCTCTGGAGCAACGCAAATAGCAGAAGCTAACAAGAGGAAGAAAGAGGTGCAAAAGGATATGATTTCCCTCGAACGATCGAAGTCAGCGGCAGGGGAGAATGTCGGAGACGTATCGACGTAGCGAAAGGGAAGCGAAACGAAGAGAAGGAGAAGCTGAAGAGGAGAGCAAAATGCGTCAATTGGGGAATTTCGAGATGGAGCGAAAGATGAGATAAATTTGCTATTCACTGGACCAGGCCGGTGGTTGGTCCGGGCGGGGGGTGCACTGTAGCGGGTGTGTGTCCGTGTTTGCGCCTGCCACGAGGGGTGAGTTACTGGACTGTAAGTATCTTTGAGTATTGCACATGACTAGAAATACCTGTTATTTGTGTGTACCTTATTACTAAAGTAGCTTCCGTATTGCCAGCAGCTCCCTTCCATACCTAGAAAGTGCCCTAACTAACCGCTGTTGCACTTTGCTTCTTCCACTGAAGCCCGGTTGGCAACTGGAAGCGCACCTCTGTACGAAAAGGAAACAACGTGGGGCTTTGGTGGTCTGAAGTCCGGACCAGCGGACAGATATAGGGCGGAGCGCTGCAAGCGCGCTCTCTTTCTTTGTTCTTTTTAAGTTGAATAACTTGCCTTATAGATAGAGTATCTGGCAGTCGAATATCTAGGAATCTCCCTTCATATTGCCAAGTTCAAGAGCACGCTCCAATGGCACAAGAGCAACAGAGGTCACCAGCATCAGTCAACGATCTCCAAGCAACTTCGGTGATGACAGAACCCAGAAACTACTGCTCACTCAAGCAGTGGTACCTTGAGATACATCGTCTCTTCTACATGTGGGCGTGCACCTCTAATGGATCTAATCTGTGGACCCCTTTCCCAGTTGGCGCATCCCGGGCACCTCCTGGACAAGGTATTTTAACGAGCCTGGATATCAGTCAGTGCCTTGAGAGTTGAGCCTCAACAAGGGAACCATGATCAATTGCCAGACTTCTGAACATCTCAAACTTATACTATTATTAAGTATTGAGAATAGACATCTGATACAAAGCGTTGACAAAGGATCCCATTGAATATACACTCTCATGCAGAATGCCGTTTCTCTTCCGCAACACCGGGAAAGCTCCCTCCCCCGATCCCGGGGTGGCATATCGTTGTGGAGATGGACCCCAGGACTGACCCGCCTAACCGGAGTTCGGAGGAGCGCCAACTGCTTGATTCAGCACAGTCAATGCTATTTTGTGATTTTAACGATCTTGAGCAGAAGACCTTCTCATGCTGTGGCTATATTGACAAAGTGAATGGACGGCAAGGCTATCATTTCTGGGTTTGATACAGTGGTTGAGTTTGGATCTAGAGCCCATACTTCGTTGCCGGAATGACTTCACTTTCCTCTTTTACCCTTCTGGGTCTCGTAGCCTTCTTTGACGTGCGAGGAGCAATCCCTTGTCTTTCACGAGAATGTTGAGAAAAAGCCATATGTACCGTCGCGGTTCCGCTGGACCGTAGCGCAATCTATCATGCTGCAGGTAATGCAGATTCTTCGGTACGGAGTCATTAACGATGATCTCCTGACAGTTGTCAACAGCTCCTAATACAATTGTTGCTCACCTGTTCTCACCTTAAACATAATATCCTGTGCCCCAGACTCGGAGTCGCGGAGGGTTTGCCCGCGCTTGCGGCAGTGGACAATATCCATGTTTCCAGAAACCCTCCCTCAATTTCTCGGACGTCACATGGTGCCGATGGACTCTCTAGTGCGCAGCCTTGGGACCTGGTCATTTGAAGTGGAATTTTCCCTCGAGCATAGGTCACGAGCACAGCTCAATGCTATTCTTTGACCGAATTTGGGCAAGGTGAAACCCCGAAAGAAGCCATTTTCACCGTGATGTCTTTCATATTGTTAACCCTCAGTTTCTCCATCAAGAGATCCATTGGAACCCTGAAGACCCCATTGCCAGTTAACCATTACCTGTAAGGCTAACCTTGCTCGCGCGCCTATCAGAACACTTGCTGTCACTCTCTCACCTTGACTTATCCGTGGGCCAGCGGGGAGTTCGCACAAAAAAGTAGGTACTTGAATCTACTTCTCACGACTGTATTGCGGGAGTCCGAAATACCGGAAATTCCCGGTCAGCACAGAGCAACTTTCCCCTGTGCTCTACCGCAACTAGTCCAATGTCCATCCCTTGTTCTGGTCTTGTTAGTGGGCGCTCGTACCCATTAGCCAAGGAGAATACTCCGTGGGGAAAAGTCGGGGTTTCGAAGAAGGTCGGGGTAAGCTCGCTCTTAATATATTCCCCTCGATGTGATCAAAGTTAACGACAGATTTCGTGATCTTTTTTTTTAGTCCTGGATAGATCTCTCAACATCATGCAACTAATATGGATGCCAAGCCATGTGATATGAACATATCTTGTCTGATTTAGGCGACACCTGCAAGATGCACATGCACAACAGATGCAAAAAGCAACATTTTTCTATCTCAATATTTTACCCAACCAGGGCTGAGGCGGCATATGCAAAATGCCGCTAGTCGTGTATGCCAACGGCACAAAAGGAACATCAGGTGACAATGTTGAAACAAGAGAATTGAGGATTAGATACCATACACGCGTCCAGAGCCTCTACTAGTCTATATGCTACTGTAAATGCAAATTGGGAGCCCATGGGATTGCTGGCGATGGTGGCAGTAGTGATGATGGCTGGTGGCTGATAGTATCTCCATCTCACTTGCTCTAGTCTATGGTCGACTCCTTTCTGCTTGAAGTCGCAAGCTACCCACCACTCAGAAGCCCAGCCTCCCCCAACGGTCCCTGAAGAATCCTCCATACGCCTTTGTCCCTAGTACGTGGTCCATATCCCACTTGCAATTACATATATGCCGTCGCATGTATGTAAGTTGGTGGTGGTGGGGGGACAGTTCCCGCAACGCCGAATTCGGAAGAAGTATTAAACCAGCCAAATAGGCAATAAAAAGATGATATAATCGCAGTCGCACAATCGTGATATTCGTAACAGTCATCCAGAGTCGTTATACAGTATTTGTACCTTTCCCCTCCACTGCTTTCCTCTCCTTACCAGCTCGAGAGTCTGGGGTTGAGGTGAGGCGAATGATGGGGAAGAGAAGTCCAGGTGGGTAGCATGTGGGGAGTGTCGCTGCTCACATTAAATTGTCGCGCCGTGCCCAGCCCCGGCCAGGTATTAGTAATGGGTTCATGTCAAAAAGAACCACCGTCTTTAAGAACGAGATTAGGGCAAGAAAAAAAAGCCCGACCAAGAGCAAAAAAAGAAAAAGCCGTGACTTGTGTCGAGACAAAGTCTGAGGTTGATAGTTAGGGCTTGTCCGGAGCTGGCTGCACCTACTATTCCGGTCCGGATGAAGTAGTGAACATATCCCGGTCCGGTCAAGTATCGACGCAACGACAATCAAAGCACCTCAATCACCGGTGTGGCAGGCCGCAATGCTCAGCGCCAAGCTGCATAAGGGAAGAAATGGCGAGAGGTTGACAGGCGCCATGTACCAGAAACAACCAGTCATAAGCATGTGTCTACCGGGTGATGATGGCTTCTTAACCTTCAATAGGAATGAGTTGGGGCTGCGCGATCGACAGCTCAGCACTACCTTCACGATATCCTTGAAGCTCTCGGCGAACAGGAGATAGCTGGTGAGGGAGAGTGAAGCCAGTATCGAGAGCTTCCTGCACCAACAAAGACGCTCCCTTGTACCGACGGTCCGTATACTTTTCAAAGACGGCGGCGTGGTGCTGGTCCGGACGATCACAACATTCAATCATCATCGTCACCAAGTTCTTCAATTGACTCCAGGTATAGCCCGAGTAGAAGACATGCTGCTTAGTCTGCAATGCCAGTTAGCCTGCGTAATCTGAAAGCATAGTCGTAACTCTAACTTACCCAGTCACCCTTCTTGAGAATGAGTCGAGAAAGACAATGTGCACCCGCAGCCAGGAAGCTAGGGGGGGATGCCACGAAACGCTCGTCCATGATGGTCAATTCCAAAAAGTACTTGGCCAGAGTTCGAGTTTCGAGATCGTAGTCGTCAGCCTTGCTAACGCGTCGCAAGAAGCTCATGGGCCCTGGCCAACCCAGCTCGAAGCTCAGCATACTAAGCATGAAACGCTCAGCCTTCAGGACCTCGTCGGCAGTGTACCCATTGTCAACCATGTAAACAATCTCACCCAAAGAAGGACAGTTAATCTCCTCGTACTTAGAGGCTACTAAGATTGCGGTGGCGCCTACAAGCTGGAGCTTGCCAATTGAGACGATCTTCTGGGAAAGGAAACGGTCGATGTAGTTGACTGTCAGGAAAAGTGTCTCGGGCAAGAGACCAAATCGGTTGTGAACCTGTACAAGCCAGTCCATCAGGACTGAACGCATTGACCATTGAATCTCGGTTTGGTTATCCATGTAATGCGCGTTTGGAAGCATCTTGATCTGCAAACATTGTTAATATTGAAATCAGAGTACAGACGAAATAACTCTTTACCTCAAGCTCACGCATATACTCGAAAATCTCGTCACCATACTCGGCAACCATGCTGACATCCCAAAGCTCTTCTTCAACCTCGTCTCGTGTGCGAGTGCGCTCCACCTCTTCACGTGCGTCCTCAAGTTCACGCTGAACGCGAGCTGTCACGCGAGGCAGTGGAACAATTTCTGTAGCGCCTCCAGCAGTCATGTCCCGAGAGCGAACTGAGTGCGCCGTTGTGTACGCTTGATCCTGATCATCAAAGTCTTCGTCATCAGCCTCCTCCCAGCACTCTTCAGGCTCTGACATGGCAGGAACAGAAGCGTTATAAGAGATAGGAACAATGGGTTCTTCCTCGGATATCTCAGGCAGCTTGATGTGTGACTCGGGATACTCCTCCTTCTGAAGCATATCCAGGTCGACACCAGTCTCGATGGGGAGATACATAGAATCAAGATAGGCACCTTGATCATAGGGATAATCAGCCTCCTGCAGCGACATTACAGTAGGGTTAGAGGATTTAGAGCCCAGCTCAACATCCGCTTTTGGCACTATCTTTTCCAACTGCTTGCTTTGGGTGCGGCGCAGACTAGCTTGTTGTTGCTGAGATTTGAGCTGAGGTTGGCTCTTGTAGTGACGAGGCTGAAGAGTAGGGGCATTCTGAGCTGATGGAGCAGGAGCTTTGGTGGCATTGTGGGTATCTTTCCTGACGTAAGTTTCTTGAACGTTGTTACGTGATGTCTTCTTATTCACGTCAGATGACTTATTTTCTAGGACGGTCCGTGTTGACGAGATGTTGGGTAACCTTTGGGCGGGGCGAGAGAAAGAGTCTTTGCTATAGACAGCGTTCTCCTTGTTCAGAGGCGCGCCGCCGTGGCTGTTGTTCACGCCATTCGATGTGTAAATCTTCATCGATTTGCCTTCATCGCGAGTGTATACAGCCTGCTTGCTAACATTGGTCATATCGCCGAAGGCGGCTCGCTTCGCTGGGCCACGGAAACCGGCTGCTGCGTTTGTGTTGGCCATGGCCAGATTTCCTGAAGACTTGTTTGATTGTTGAAGCTGGGGAGCGTTTTCTGCGCCACGCGGTCGAAAAGGCTGTAGAAAACGACATTAGCTTACACTTCTGTAATGGGTACTGGCATGCATCATTATGCAAGGGAGAGGTGGCTGTCAAGTCACGGTAACGGTAACTCATAAGGGAGATAATGAATGATAACATACCCTGGCGTCCATAGTGACGTTCAAAATTGAGGATTGCGTGAATGACAAAGGTCGTTGGATGTGGGAGAAACGCGATTAATAGGATGCTGGTGGTGAAAATCGCGTACGGATGCTGAAAGGATGTTTTGGTGGTTGATATCGGCGCGTTGATTTATCATCTAAGATGCAGCAGCTACAGTTGCGATGGCACTTGACAGGCGACGGGTGGCTTGCAGTGCTAGGCCTTTTTGACTCTTCCCTTGAATTCTCGGTATCGACTACTGCGCGCAATATGTTTAGGAGGCTGCGTCGAACATTGAACGAGGAAACCCGGCAGTGAAGCTTGGTGAACAAGACGTGTTTGGTGTTGTTGTTTTTATTTCTCAGTAGGAACAAAAGAAGCAGCAGCAGGCAATAGCTTTGGACTGGTGGGTGTTCGTGAGATTAGGGGCCCGGGCGCGCAGGGGGCATTAGACGGGGGAGATTAGCCCTGGTAGAACTGAGCTGATGCTCTTTGAGATCAGCGGTGATGATGGAAGCACTAGAAGCTCTATATGCTCAAGGCGTCGGAGGGAAAATGGGAATGAAAGGGTACAAAACAAAGACAGATGAGAATGCGGCGATGATGGAATAATAAAGGTACCTCTGAAGAGCTGGGTCTGAGGAGAGCATGCACATCCATCCACATCCTGTTCGTAACTGTGCAACGGGCAACGGGACAACGTAAATGGTTGTGGAAGCCTCATGCCTTGCCAGTGCTGAGCAGAAGCTGTGATTTGATTGGAGCGATGGCCCCAGTATTACCCACTTATTCCTTGAGATGAGATTTGTTTGTTTGTTTATCCTGCTAACTCTCAGGTACGACGTTATTTTTGGCCCTTTAGTTCAAGGAGAACAAGCTCACTAAGCTTGGTGAGGGATGGCGCACGGGCCGCCCAGGGCTCTGGCTCGTTTCCAACCTGTCGTCACGGCGATGGTGCTTTTTCAAGCGCTATACCGGTTTTAGAGTAGTATAGCCTTATCGAGCTTATCTCGACTTACGTCGCGTCTCACTTGAAGAGCACTTTAAGACGTTGACGTCGTTTATGTAGTGTCTGAGACACTTGTAAAGGGAAAGATAGCTACATCATACTTATATTGGTGTGTGAAGTCTATTGCTGTTTTTCTTAAGTAGCCATCTCTCCAGTCAGTTGCACGATTCTCCAATGTTGGTCAGATTTTCTTCGTAATCCTTATCGCGTCGTATCAAGTATTTGAGCACGCCAAACGGGTACGGTTTCACGTGACTTGGTTCTCAGGCAAACCCAACGGCATCTCTAAAAACCTCATAATACTCCAAGAATAACAAACCTGCCGAGACCTTGTCGCGAATCGAATCAGTGAGGAACATGTCCCCCCCTTGCCTTTCCAAGACCGCCGAGACAATTTACCGATTCGCGCCTCCGCCAAGTTATCCCTCGTCGCCGATATGCACAACCTTGTGTGCAGTTGAAAAGCATCAGGAATTGCGCCCAGTCACCACACTCGACTTCGTTAGTAACGACCGATACAAATGTCCCGAAATATGAGAAGCCCAATATACTACGTGAATATATCTCTGGACCAACGATGAGATCCCATGGCAGAGAATAATTACAACCACACCAATTTCTGTGCCTGTTTTACCATCATGCGATGCCTCCGTCATAGCCCCTCTCAAGCAAGACAGCCCGCCACGCAAGCTGCACTAAGACCAACTCTACGCCACCATTTCTCACCTTTTGAGCTGTGCGATATTGTATCATCATCAGTGCCATTTGGCGACAATCTTCTGGAGAGGGCAGGGTTTGTGAACTGAGAATATATAATCTCGAGCGACGTTTGAATTCGTCGAATTGGTTGAGCGCGATGAGCGATCATATCTAGGTAGCCAACCTGTAAGATGTCAGTGTCCTCCATGAGCGCTCATTGGCATACAATTTCATTATAGATGACCTTAGTAATTCCACGGTATCTCAAGAGCGACGAAACACAAAACGGCTGAACTCATACAGGTGTGATAGCTTGTGAATTTTGCGACCTCTGTCGCATATAATCCTAGAGCAGCACAGTGGCGAACTTCCGGCCAAGTACCGTTCTGATCACGATGTATTATAATTAATTTTCATTATTCTCTCTCCTACCGCCATATTGAATTTGCTTCCTTATACTGAGCTCCAAGCTAGTCGCGACACCGTCGCATCATGGTTCTGCGCAACCCCTTTGGCACCAAACTGTGCCACTTTGTGCGACAGAATTCGCACGGGACTCAACGGGTGCAAATAGCGGCTAATTCGTTGGGCACGTTTACTTGAGAAAAAAACGCAAGGTCCAAAGTACGCATTGGAAATCTAGCGACGCCACATGCCAAAGGATCGAGCTGGGTGGGTGGTGATAGGAAGTGAACTTGTAAGGCAATATATCATATTTGGCGCAATTCAATCTAAATACAGATAAGTTTCTGCCAGAGCAAAGCACGTACGAATGTTAGTATAAATGCCGAATCTCGTCACATTCTTGACAGACAAAATAGACGGCACAGGCAGACGAACAAGGATTGTAGGTGACAGACACACACCGTATCTTTTGTGCGTGGCGCCCGGACATGCTGCTGATGGACCAGATCGCAAAGAGCAAATCGGATAGGCCCTGTCGCCTCGATATCGAAGTTATTGTCTATTTCGCTTGTCACAGATAGGCCCAGCCTAGACACTCATGGCGGAGCCTTGGAGTCTCATGGAAGACAAATCCGAGAGACATCTGGAGATGAGGTGACCACGGCCCAGGCTCATCTCATAGCTCCAGGATGGGCTGGGCTGGGCTGCGACGAACGCTGATTCGATCGATGGAGCTTTTCCTTGTCGCATCTTGTTTTGTTTTTTTGTTGTTGACCACAGTCACCTAAATTTTGCGCCAGCGCATTCAAACGTGGATAATCCAGGGCGGGGCGGTGACAGCGTGCGCGCAAGCGTCATGCTTGATGGACGATGGGCGCATCGCATGCTTTGTTCTCAATGTAACGCTGTGCGACACAGATGAGATATGGGATGTGCGCTTTAGTTTTGGACGGCGCATTCGCTGCGACATACTCATTAAGGCCGCACAGTTAGACACTCAGGTTACAAAATATAAAACATACAAGAAGCAATGCGAAAAGGTATCATGCAGCGCATTGCGCATCTTTAGATCGCAAACATGTGGCAAGGGTCTGCTTGGCTTGTCCGGGATATGCATGGTACGGACTAGTCAGTCACGGGTCCTTGAGGGCCCTCGATATGCATGGTCTGTAGATGGTATACCTTTTGGACTATGGCCGTTCTAAGCATCCACGAGTCTGATATACAGTTCAATAGATTAGACGTCCTGAGAGAGGAGTGTAAACGACATATTGAGGTCGAATTGGATCTCTGTCGGACCAGAAAAGAGACCAACCCTGGTGCCGCTATCACAATGGATCCATGGCACCATCATCCACATCCACAACTACCTCCACGTTCACTCACATTCACGTTCACGCGTGCTCTGGCCTCATGCTGAAACAAAACAAGCCAAACGTGTGGTCAAGGTCCAATCCAAGATGCCATTTCACCATCTGCCTCGTGCCTCGCACGCCACGAGCGAATCGCTGCGACCGCTGCCTGAATGGTTCAAGATAAAACCCCAGTGAAGGGAAATTGATCGCCCGGGCCAGGCGCCGAACGAGGGTTATCATGACATGGACAATTGGCTGTTCCTGTTGGTGGGGGATGAATGCAATGCGAACGCAATTGACTGAGGTTCTGAACAGGCGCATTCCCATTCTTCAGTATCATCTCTATTCAACGAGAATGACGATTCTGTTTCTATTTCGAGCACTTTGGAACTTTGTAGGTATTCGCCTGGCACCAGAGGCTGGTTGGGCTCTTGACGCTTGGATTTCTATTGTCTCAGAATCATTCGCAAGCTAAGCGCATCATCCCTCGGAGTGGTCAATGGCCATCATGGAAGCGCAAGTCGAGAATGAACTGGCGCAACTTCGCCCCTTGGTAGCTAATTTGCGGTCAACAGCATCAAGCGACGCTATATGGTGTTATTTATTAGTTATTAGGAATTGATACGCATTTAATCCTTTGCTATTTCACAAGAATCTAGTCGGATAAGTATTAGGTGGTAGTAAGAAAAAATAGAACATCAAGGTGTCATAATCAATATCGCCACAAAAGGGATGTCTCTCATGTCGGAGTTTCAGGGCACAACAACACCTTAATAGTATCTTTGAGAAATTAACTAAACAGTGAAAGACTTGACATATCTAACAATGCCCATTATCCCCTTTCGAGCTCTCAAAAATTCCTCGTCAACACAGACCGTTCGTGGTGCTTACCGTGTGCCAAGCTTATTTCGACACATGATCAGCCCAGACAGGTCCCCAGTTTGGTCGGCCATGACAATCAGCGCGATTGGCTGTTGATGATCTGTTGCAACCACCAACTCAGACATCTGAGCCGTTGAATCGATAGCTCTCCGCTTTCTCAGTGTCTGAACCTCAGGAAAGGTTCTTCTCGGCGTCTCTTCTACTATCTCCAACGCTATGACTGAATCTTCAGACCGTGGAGTCTTCATTGCTAGCCCTATATCCAGAGATATCCATTGGATCATGATCGACAACTTGCGCCAGAATTTAACATCTGTAACAAGCCCTGATTGAGGTCGCATTGAACCCTGGACAAGCTTCGCACACTCCCATTGGAGCGCGGAGGAGGAATTCGCAGTAAAGTGTGCGTGTGTGCGCGCGATCGCAGCTCAACAAGCGATGTCGCTGAGCATATTCTACAGTATGGACTATGTATAAGCAGAAGCTAGCGGGAACCACTGCAGTGGTTGTTGTTCGTTGTCTCCTCTTCTTGGATTAACCACACCACATTTGGATTGGAGGTGAGGGTCGTCAACAGTCACAGACTCACACGAGGCCACCGACAAGTGTCAGAGACACTGGATCAAGAGGGGCTGGGCTTGACGATTCTTTTCCATTGGGAGTGCGGTCACAGTTGTTGGTCGCCAACGACCAGTGTCTAGCCTAACTTGGGTCGCTTCTTGGAGCGATGGATATGTAGCTAGCAGTGGATGGGTTGTGAGTGGCCGATGAGACTCTAGAGATACCATACTCCGTAGTAATAGCCAGCGCTCGAGTGAGAGAGGTTCGGGAGGGAAAGGAAGCCAGCAAGCCAAGGTTCCCATGGTCCGCTGAAATGGGCAACCCATGCATGCACTGTCAGTCCGTCATGGTGCCCCGGCGATATGGAGCCAATATTCAACTGAAAGCGATAGGTTTTACACAGCTTCAAGAACAGCAATTTAGATAGGCGCATTACTTCTGCTGTGCTCACCGGCCTGTTTCTGAACCTTATGGCCCAGATTTGTGACTTGCGACGAGCCTAGACAAGATATGGCTGTTGCGAAGGCTCATCATCACCGTATAAAGAACCGAGTAGCTTTGATACTGGGGATCGACATATGGCTGTCCAAGTCCTTGCAACCTATTCTGATAACTGGCCCGCACGAGTTTCAAAGCCTGTGAGGAGTCGCAGATTAGATTCAGATGGAGAGTTCATATTGTAATAATCTCATTAAGCAATTTGAGAATGCTCAACAAACCGAAATTGTAGTGTATGCGAAGTGCGCGCAAAAAGATACTGATCGATTTGCGCTGCGCATCTGCACCGCCGCATCCGCTTTTCTAGGTTCGTACGCGCGGGAGGAGTCGAGAATGCGCCCTGTTTTCCCCTGAAGTCAGTCGCAACGTAGAAACCAAAAGCAAATCTACGGTGCCTATTCTGAGCATTGGACTGCCTGTTCACTGTATCTGCCACAATGATACCGAGATTAGAGGCACGTCATAGCAGTTCCTTGAATATATGCTCGGGTTCATCGGCGAGGAACCACAATAGATGGGTCCTGGACAATGAATCCCCTCCTCTCAGGGCAAGTCCTCCAACCAGCCCTGGCTCAATTTCAGCCATAAGCCATGTCTCCCAATCCCTAACTTCTGGCCCAGGCGCTGTAATTACAGGTTGTCGCACGCTGTCCAGGGCCGTCTTTAGCGGTCTGCTGGCCTAATTTCCAGGCCTCCTTCAGGAGTCGTTAGCGCTTAAACCCCCTAAACGGACGGTTCTCGTGTTAGTGAGCCCAGCTCGGTTCAATTTCAACAACCTCTCTTCTCTCGACTGGTCTGGCTCCTCTTTTCCTCATGCACATCCTCTTGCCGACTCTTCAACGCCGCCACAACCATCCCAACACGGATCAAGACCTCTCTGGTAAGTCCCATCGCCTGTGTTATTATGCGCGATCCCTATCGAGACCCAATCTCGAGGCCCCGATTCTCCCCTCTTCCATCCTGAGTCCCCAAGTTCATGTCCTCTCTGCTTCATCCGTCGTCCCCGTCCCAAGAAGCGCCAGACTGCCCCGACCCTCAACCTACCCATTCTCTACTCGAGGGACCTTCTTCATCATCTACTCAGCGCTTCCTCGGGCCATCTAGCCGTTTCTCAGTTGCTAACAGGCTTGGAAATAAACAGCATATCGATCTCTTCACCGTCGCTGTCGTTCTAACGAAAACCCTCCACCGTTCATCGTCGTCATACGCACCGCAAGTCCAGAGCCCTGAGACCACACAGACACACAACACTCGGCGCTTACCGCCTACGGCGTGGATGTTGATTATCCCTTGATCCTTCATCTATATTTCGACATCGCTTTTACGTATTTTGTCTTGTGTGCTTTTCTGGTCATTGACCGCCACACATAGTATTGAGCGTACTGTTGAGCGATCTTGTCGTGAACAGGGCCGGGCCCAGTCTATCCCAGGCAAAGCCCGCAAACACCACTTTCAAACCCATCAACCCAACTCCATCCTTCAATTCTATAACGTCCATCGCCATCGACACAATAAATACACCCTAAGCTTCACAATGGCATCAATGTCGCCTCTCAACACCGCTATCGCTCCTTCGGGAGCGTCCTCAAATGGTGGCAGTGTCTCACCCCAACAGACATCAACACCCAAGAACGTCGCATTTGAGCTATTGTTTCTCGAATCCCCCCATTGCCGCGCGCGCTTGCCAATGCGAGTGCAAATATACCCCCATGACACAACGGACTCGATTGTCACTACTGTAAAGAACTTTTATGGTCTGTACTCGGGTCCGACCGGGTCAAAGGGAGTCAGTTTCGAAGATGATCTTGGGAATACTCTTATTGCCCGATACGAGAACTTTCGAAACAATATGGTAGTATACGTCAGGGTTATAGAGGAGCCTCCGGCGAATGCAGCTGCGTATTCTCCCCATCCTTATCATAACCCATCAGTTGGCACCCACCCTTACTACAGCGACAATGGCTATGCTGCCACTCAGGCTCAGCGCTTTCCCCAAGAGCTGTCCAGACCCAGCTCTCGGACATCGCGGAGACGAAGCCCTTCCCCTAACACTGCTCGTGGCCGAAGAAGTGCTTCTGCCAGCACAAATGGGAAGAAGGGTCGTTCTCGCTCATCCAAAACCCGAGCTTCTGCCTCTCGGAGTCATACCGAACTATACAGCGACAGTATAAACGGCTATAGCAGCAATGACGAACATGACTCAACATCTGGCAAGAACAAGGACCAACTGCCTACTACTGATATCAGTGTCGAGAACATTGTTGAAGGTGGCCGTCGTAAGAGGGCCAAGTTCGAAAGCTCGGTAAGTGGAGACCGCCATTTTGACAAGGCGGGCTCAGAGAGACTGACAAAGTCGGGCTACAGGAACTTCCACTGTTCGCACCACCCCAGATGCCCGCGGCGACATCGAACCCTTCAGTATCTCCTGCTCGTCGGGCTGAGCCTCATCGCCCCGCAATGCCATTCGTGCAGCCTCATCAAAACCCCTTCACAAACCCTCGCCCCATGCAGTCGCCCCAAGGATATTCCAATGGCATCACGCATCCCAGTCTCTACTCAACACCGGGACCCGATCGCCGCAACCGAAACAGCGGCGGGTATACCAGCAGCGCGATGGGTATTCTTCCTACTCCCGACCCAACTGTCGGCAGTTGTATGTCTGAAGAGGATAAGGACGTTGCTATCCAGCTGATGCGACTTGGTGACATGTCCAACATCTCCCACGGCCGAACTTCTGCTTCTACTCTCGATGATACATTTAGTGGCAGAGCCGATGCTGCTTCCTCTACTGGCGCTACTAGTGATGGCGAGAGCGAGAGTGAGGCCGAGTTGCCTCCCGCGCGACGCCAGAAGCTAGATATTTCTGGCACTGTTGGCAATGTCTATCAGACTACTGAGTCACACTTCATGCCACCTCCTGAGAGTGCCGAAGTTAGTGGAGACGATGCCGACTATGAGGATGGTGCTGACGAGTCTTTGCTCTCCACCGGCAAGAGCAAGCCTGGCAAAACTCCGAAAGCCTCTACCAAACCCAAGGCGTCTGCCTCTGTTTCTAAAGCACCATCGGCCAAGTCCTCCAAGACTGCTCGTCCCACTAATGGCGCCAAGGGAAAGAAGCTACCCCCTGTCCCAAGTGGCCCAATGTCCCCAGCTTCTATGCCCCCTTCGCGAAAGCAATCAGTTGCGTCTACCGGACAGACTCCCCTTGCCCCTGGCGAGGATGACCAGCCTGATCTTTCCACCAAACCCCGCTGCCAACGCTGCAGGAAGAGCAAGAAGGGCTGTGATCGTCAAAGGCCTTGTGGACGCTGTCGTGATGCTGGCCTGTCGGCAGACCAGTGCATTAGCGAGGATGAGGGCAACGGCCGAAAGGGTCGATACGGTCGTCACATGGGAGTGCCCATCAAGAAGGATGAGGTCACCGCCGTTGTCCAACCTGCGCTATTACCCGCTGCGCCCATCGCCGCCGCTTCCATGACAATGGATAAGTCCAAGAAGCGCAAGCGATAAGCGCCTGGCTCCAGCCACACTGCCTGAAGGTTTTCAATCTTGTCGTATATACTGGTCTTTGAGCTTTGATACAACAGTTTACCAGCGTTGTTGTCGGCTTACTTGTCATCTTTGTCGATGTGGCATGAATGACTTGTACAAATCTCCCAATGGGTCCCAACGGTTCACCAACAAATGGGCCATGCACTCAAATGTTTTCTTTTTATGTTTTCCCTGGTTCTTCTGGCTTGCAGGCGAGAGGGCGGCACTCATGATGATACTCAGGAGGATGTAATAACGACGGCCGTTTGGCCATTACACTCCTTATACGGCGTTTGGAGGCAAGATGTGGGAGTTGTCGAGTTTCTTTATTTATTCCTTTCCTCCGATTCAACATTGCTTTGGTTGCCTCCAGGCTCAACGAGGTTGGCTGCCAGCCGCCTCTGATGGCGATGGACTCGTATGCGGCAGCTTCATAAAGCAAACCACTCAAAAAAGGTGCGATACGGTGGGAAATAAGGGGCACGGTGCTTGGAAAATCTCCCAAAGTTTAGAAGGAAGGACAGGAACGGTATATGGAAGGTTTATCGTGTGCGTACGTGAGGCGCATTCTGATCGAGATGCATGACTAAAAAGGGATGCTGTCTGGATGCTACACCGGCCGCGCAAAGGAACGGGTTAATGTGGCAAAAGGCCAAATGTTTCCGATATGTTATCCTGTTTTTCAGCGACTTTTCTATATCTTGTTGTACGTAACTAACTTCATACAACATGCCTGAGGTTAATTAGGTTTATCAATGCGCGTGAATGTGAAAGTGTGCGACACGAGCTACCGTAATGCGCTGATGATGCAACGTCTTTGACATGATACTGCATGCATTCTGGTATTGCGCGACCTCTTTGCCAATGTTTTGGACCATGTATATATTGTGATTGCTGAAATTGACAAAGCCTTGTGTTCCTGAGGGCATTTCGCGACAGCGCAAACCCGAAACTTCGGCACCGTTTGCCGAAACGCCCCGAAACGGTCAATTGCAACGATTGGAGTGATACTTCCGCTTCGCATCTCACAATAACACATGCCCATCTCGGCCTTTTGTTTTTTTTCATCCAGTATTTTTCGACCTAATATATCACAATATTCTGTGCAGATATTGTGGTCTAACCTACACCCCTACCGCAAATCCGCTGCCCCCCCACCATCACAACCTGAACTAGTGTGCCGTTCCCGCTCCACCTTTTGCCGATGCGGAGACGATCTGTAAGCCGATTGGACGATGAGCCCGGCTTAGCCTCACGTGACAGCCTTACATCATATTTTTCCTTACCGCCATTGTTGTTTTTACCCCTCCATCGCGAGCGCGGGGTAAATTCTTCTCTCGTGTTTTTTTCTGTTTTGACTGACTAGGGCATAGGGACGTTAGCTGACAGAATAAAATAGCCAGCCTTAGAGTTGGTTAACTGTGTATTTTTATGAGTGTATATGCTTAAAGTTTAACATCCGGGTTGTGCCGTTCCAAAACTTAAGTTAATTGCGATTACCGTAAGGTCAATGTCCATGTTTTATGCTATCATGATGTTTTAAACATTCCGCCAAAGTCAGAGCAACTTACTTCGTGAACGGCGCAAACTCTTCAATGGTCGCACAATAATCTCCACCGTTGATTATTGTTGTTTATCATGACCCCTGGCGCCGGCTCCGGCCGCGACCACCCGTGACTTCTTCGGAGACGTTTTATTGGCCCCACGCGTCAGACCAACGGACTTCCGACTCCGGGAATAAACAATGCCGGCCATCGGAGCGGGGTTGAGTGGGGATCGGTTCGTCGGCGGTCAGTGGGGCGACCGGCTGAGGTTACCCTGAACATGAAGTAATGGCAATACTTTTCGCTTCTTTTGTTTCCAACGGTGACATTATTAGATGGACTATTAGCTAATATTTATAACATATCGTTCATTTGATAAACCCATTTACCTAGACGGTTTCTTTTCAAGTCAATTCCTGACTGTGTTGAAGTTTATGATGCTTTTCGTGGGAATAGTGCTTGGCTAGTAGATTCGGTGTAAACCAACGTCAATATTACGGCCTCTTGATACCTAGATAGTTATATGTGTTGTGCTACCAGTAATCCGGCTCTGTCTGATCCTACTATGTAATTGAAGGGCGCGTTTGTCACTCAGAAGCGCAACCCCATGATTCACCATAGGTCAGCAAATGATGTTGGGTGAAATTGAGAGCAACGACTATAGTAACCCGATCTGGGGTCTGTGGGGCGCGATATCGGCAAGCGACCATGGGATTGCGCCCTTCGAGAAAAATCTTTGACTCGATTATGAAAGAATCGACTCTGATCGGTCTGGGGCAGAGACCAGCCGTTAGGACGTATATAGTTGTCGGTCATCCCAGTTGAAGAGCCCTGAAACCATTCCCGGCAATTCCAAATTCTACTACTTGCTGGCCGCTCCATGTTCTAGCATATCAATGGAACACACCTTAATATCACCCACCTTATCGTATCGACAATGTTTGGCAAAGATGTAGAGAAGACGCCAAATCGGAGGCAGTCGTCACCATGTCCCTCTGAAGGCAATCCCGAGGACCCTCAGAACCTCCATCCCACTATCTCCAACACAAACGCCCCTCCTCCAGTCTTTGATCCTGAAAGCTTCGATCCTCCAGATGGAGGCTTCACAGCCTGGTCCCAAGTTCTTGCTGGTGTCTTCATCAATTGCTTGGCATGGGGCTACCCCGCCTCTTTTGGTGTATACCAGCTTCACTATGAAGAATCGCTTGGATTGCCCTCGTCACAAATTTCGTGGATCGGTTCCTGCCAGACTTTCCTGACGTTCGCATTCTGTGGTCCAGCCGGCCGTCTTGCCGATGCTGGATACACCAGAGAGACTGTCGCATTCGGAAGCTTCCTGGCTATCCTGGGAACCTTCATGACCAGTCTATGTAAAGAGTACTGGCAAATATTCCTGTCTCAAGGTGTCTGCACAGGTATCGGCCTAGCCCTGCTATTCATGCCTGCTGTGACTGTTGTTGGTTCTTATTTCAAAGCCAAGAAGGCATTTGCTCTGGCGTTGGCTGCCACGGGCACTGGCCTGGGATCCATCATTTTCCCTGCCACTCTCCAATATCTCATCCCACAAATCGGCTTTCCATGGGCTGTCCGCTGTGCTGGTTTTGTCGCTCTCGTCTTGATTGTCGCCGCAAATCTCATACTTAAGCCGTACCTCGCCCCGAGAAAATCAGGGCCTTTGATAGAATGGGAAGCCTTCAGGGAACTCCCCTATTTGCTGTTCGTGCTGGGCGCGTTTCTGAATTTTTATGCCTTATACTTTGGCTTCTTTTATGTAAGTGACTCCTTTTTAAACCACTTGTACTGCGATTTTGTCGCTAACAGCAAACAGATCAATGTTTATGCTCGCAATGTAATTGGGTTTACATCAGTCGAAGCTGTCAGCTTGCTACTGATTGTGAACGCAATGAGTATTCCCGCGCGGCCTATAATGGGTTACCTAGCAGACAATGTCTTGGGACCGATAAACGCATTCCTTATTGGGATGACTGCACTTAGCGTCATGGTGTACTGCTGGATTGGCGTCAAGTCCGTCGCCGGTATGTACGCTTTCTGCGTCTTCTTTGGATTTGTGAACGGCGCGTGCCAGGGAACATTCGTCGGTGCTAATGCGAGCTTGACCAAAGGTAAGAGACTCCCCGAGTTTTGGCTTGCTGTTCTCATGGTATGTGACTAACTGAGTAATAAAGATCCCCGCAAGATGGGTACTCGCTTCGGTATGGTTCAGACAATCTCTGCATTTGCCAGTTTGGCCGGACCACCGACTGCTGGTGCCATCCTGGATAAATCGAATGGAAATTTTGTATATGCACAGATTTGGGGTGGTACTGTGTTTTTGTTTGGTGCTCTTATGATTGCTTCATCTAGAGTTGCGTCAACCGGATTTGTTCTGATGAAAAAGAAATAAGAGGAGGAAAGATTGGGTATATACAAGGATACAACGGTTCGGCATTCATGATTGAATTAGGGGACATGGACTTTTGAGTACGGCAATAAGTAAATGGTAATGTTTAAATTGAATCCAACCCACGAGAGCCTTTTTCACATCCTGTGTAAATGATGAAGAGTGGTGATGACTAGGCGAGCAATCTGACTCCCGTCTTGCCATACAAAATCGTGCTCGCCTCTGAGGTGCTTATTAACCTCCACTTTGAGTCCCTGCTCAGTTAACAGAGACGCCATATTGTCAATCTCCGGCTCATCGATGAGTGTATCCTCAGCAGACCATGCAAGCATTGCCAATTTCCCACTCGCCCAGTTGTCTTTGAAGCTTGATCCAAACCGAGCTGGGGAGACCTGTTCCCAGGCAGACTTATCGTCACCAAATGCGGCCTCGATGAAGCCAGCATACCCGCCATTATGCCTGTCGTTGAGCCCAACAAGATCGAATATACCTGATACCCCAACAATGGCAGTGGGCAAGGGTCCCTTGGGATGAGAGGCGAGAATGTCCCCACTCATGAGAAGTTGGAACGCGAGCGTTGCACCGGCAGAGTGACCGACTAGGATGTAGTTGTTTGACAGCTCGTACTTGCCTTGTAGGTAATTCAAAGCTGACCAGATATCTTCCAAATGATCTGGGTGTTTTACAGTGGCAGACTCCTGGGGGAAGTCTGGATGAGGTGATAGCCGGTAGTCGATACTGACAAAGCCAGCAATATCTTGTATCGCGACTGCACCTGAGATGACAATGTGCTTGATAGACTCGGTGAAATCGTTCTCATTGTTACGAGGATCACGCCAGGCACCTCCATGGATGAAGCTGAATAGCTGTTAGTGAAACCGGAGAAATAGTTGATCGATGGTAAACCCTCACACTACCCAATAACCAGTTTTTTGGGCCGGACGATCAGCAAACCGCCATACGCCTAGCTTCTGACGGTTATGTTTCCCGTATTGGTGAGACGCGTAAGTGAGCCCCAGGGATTTGTCTTCGGCAAAATCGGCCATCTTGTTTCGCTTTATGGGTGACTATCGACGCTATGACCCGAAAGGAGATGTTGATCGCAGGGTTGTTCGCGGAGGTCAGTGGAGGATTGGGTATTAGATGCGAGAAACTCAGATCGGAGGCGTTAGTTCTTTTGACCGTTTTTATAGTAGAAGCTTCTTAAATTGGGGGCACCTGTTGTTCACAGCCCAGATGTCGACAAATAAACCAAGATGAGGGGGGGTTCTTAAGTTGTCGGAACTTTCGAACCCCGGTATCGGCCAATCGGATGTAGTTTCCAGCTTATCGGGTTGGGCAATTATATCTGGCGTTCCAATAAGATCTGCAGAATCGAACAAGTCACTTTCTGGCACGATCCAAATGGGGACTTGGTGGAGGGAATCAAGAATATAAAAATGAGCTAAATATCGATAGTATAGAGGAAAGCCTACTGATTTTGGATATCACAATAGGGGTAATACTTAGACATTTACGAAAGCAGAAGGGCATCTCTCAGGTCACCTTGTACAGCATGTTTACAAGTATTTTTCAGCAATTTGTAGGTGGCAGGTGTATTGCTTTTTGCGGAACGGGACGGGAAGAAGCACGTTTAATAAAGAGACATAGCAACGACGGAACCACGGATGAACGCCTTCCGGTGTAACCGTCTTGCCGTCCTCCCATCAGACAACTTTATCCTTTATATAAAATACCTTATCTAGCTCCATCTAATATTCAACCTCAATCTGTAAATCTTCGATCCCAGATGATTAGACGAATAACCGCAATAAGCTACCGTGCCAGAATCATACACAAATCGGTATCATCGGGAGATAAACCGCTAGCGAAGCTGATGGCCGACAGGCATCTTTGGCCTCTTGCTCTGGCAAGGTCACACCAAAAACCCGTCAAGACTGAAGATGTACAGGGGCATGGGTTCGCACTACAGGGGCTGCACGTGTCTGGTTCGGGAAACCGACCATGCTGTGCCTGCGAGACGGACCACGGACGGAGATACCTTGACGCACCCGGTAAATTGCTCTCGAATCACCACTGTTTCACTCTCGCTATGCTAATCCTCGCGTGTCGCCTATTGATATTCATGGAATTTCATGCTACGTATCGACAAGGGCCTCCCTCACAGGCTACAGCCGATAGGTATGCTGGAAGCGAGGTGGACTATGATCGTCATGCCCCTGTACTTCAACGTCTCCCCACTTCCCGATGTTGACCTCAAAAGTTCAATTCAAAAGCGACTAATGCAGCTATGAGCGGCCGTCAGCCCAAAGGAAATTAAGAAGAGACGCCGTATTCAGTGCCAGGCCTAATAGGTGCTTTATTGCGAGTTGTAATGACCGGTTCTTCGCAGAGAAGGATGCAGTCTTTGGTTGCCCGAAATCTTTCCATATGTCAGGTTTCGGCAGGGATTTAGAACTAGTCTAGGCTTTCATGGAGCTGATACTGAAACAATGGCTGGACCAAAACCGTAGTTCCGCAGTGAAGTGCGGATCATCAGAACGCCCTACCATTCCTTCGGGTTCGCACTATCGGGAGAGAATCTTGGAAAAGTCTAGCGACCAATTTTAATCGTGGAGAAGACTGAAGATCTTTCTATTCTCACTATCTTGGATCAGAGTTAACCTTCGGAGCCTCAACTGAACTGGCTAACAGGGAGACTTGAGACTCCACAACCTGAGCTATTTGCTTGTCGTATGATTGTGCCTGTCTCTGTCGACCTCCTTGCTTGGGACCGTTCATGATGTGCATTTGATTTGGTCAAGATACGAAAAACTCTATTAAGTTCTAACTGTAAGTATTCCCAACCCCGATGTTTGGCGTTCGACTAAGGAAAGACAGTTGCCGCTGGCTTCAGAACGCTAAACAGGGTACTTGGTTCAAACAATACGCTTGTTTTTTCCGAGACCGAACCATATCCAACACATGCGCCACGTACCGTCTTTGTGACCCAAGGTTTGCTTCTTGGTATGCGAAGCTTGACTGTGTCATCCGGTGCAAGCTTGTTCACTGTAATGCTACTGCTTGTCATCCACGGGTTGACGCCATCGCCACGACAAACAACCTGGTCTGGCGATGCCTCACCTGCAATTAGGCTGGACCAAACAGGACTTTGACAGATGCACCGTTCCCGATGGCCTATTGCAGAATTGACATGGACTCGCGGGTGCAACATCGCCTCCCGCTAGCTAGTGGCTTGAAGAATCCGGCTAGAAATATGCCTCAAAAAGGTCTTCAAGACGGCAAGATGCAAGGGTGCTTGAAGACATCAGCTTCACATCCTCTCTTCTCAGTCGGTGGCACGTCTGGTACCTTGCATCCGGCGTATCACACCCATGCTCGACACACATCAACTTCAATTTGACACCCCCCCATCGCGTTGGAGACCCTTGCCCTGCATTTGATCAGATCCGCCGGGTCGGTTGGTGCAATCCTGGCATGTGTGATTCACTCGCAGCTGTGAGATATATCTCATAGTGAGCCCCCCCTTGCGTCCTTCCCATTAATTCTGTTTTGTGAATTTATTTGATCTCTTTCAACTTTCTGCTTTATCACTTGATCCTCTCCCGACTTTCGAGAACTGGGCCATGCTCGAGCTCGAAAGTTGTTCGTGACGCTGTAGCGCCATGGCCACTAATAAAGATATTGACCTCCATGAAGAGAACGGGTCTGTTTTGGTCGCAACAGCGATCACTCTCTTGACACTAAGCTGGTTCTCTGTCGGGCTGCGCACCTATACAAGAGCTGTCTTGATGAAAAGCTTGCAGCTCGACGACTGGCTCATGCTCGTTGCTCAGGTAAATTCCCCATGTTGTACTGCATAGGGCAACACTCACCAATAACAGATCATCTTCACAATATCATGTGCTTTCATCCTTGAAGGCGTCCAGCAGGGAATCGGAAAGCACAATGACGCCGTCAAACCCGACGAGACTAAAGTTCAAGCCCTCATGGTAAGCATCCTCTTCTCCCTCGACATTCATTCTTGGTCAGATATTTACTCCATTATAGTGGCAGGCTTTGGCAACAGCGACCTATATTTTGGACATGATGTTCATAAAGCTCAGCATTGGTGTCTTCTTGCTCCGTCTCTGTGTTAAACGAGTCTACGTCTGGATTATCCGGATCAGTCTAGCTATTATCAGCATCTGGAGTATAGTTCTCTTTTTCTGGAACTTATTCCAATGCAAACCAGTTGAGATGCAGTGGGACTTCAGGATCAAAGATGGTACTTGTGTGAGTGCAGACCAGATCGTCTCAGCGGCCTATGCTATAAGTGTTATGACGGTTGTTTCTGACTGGCTCTATGTAAGTGAAACATTGTCTCATCTGCCTAGCTGCTTCACATTGCTGATCGCTCGACAGGCCCTTCTACCAATACCAATGCTGTGGTCGGTCAAGATGACCAAGCAAGCAAAGGCAACTGTCATTGCAATTCTGGGGCTAGGTATATTGTGAGTTAGCTCTCTTAGCTGTTTAGAACCTCGTCTAACATACCATCCAGTGCCAGTGTCGCGACCCTTGTACGCCTACGATTCCTTGCCGACCTTACCGACACGGAAGACATTCTATGTGAGTAGCGCCCGGATGTGTCGTCTTCGCCCAACTGACTTCTCCAAGTTGCTGGAACCGAGGCCATGGTTTGGACACTGATAGAACCAGGTGTCGCTATTGTTGCATCAAGTCTAGCTACCATCCGGCCACTTCTTCGTGCTATGAGGATTAGAGGCTTCGAATCGACCGAAAACACTTATGGCACAGGCCACTCTGCTGCTGTCAGATCCAACGCAAACCGTTCCAAACCCGGAATCTTGGTTATGCCAGGCTTTGGCCCTGACGATGTCTCACTAACCAACATGGTATCACAAAACAACACAAACACCCTACCATACCCGAACAATATCGAAATCTTACCTCCTCGACACGTGGCCGACGGCCCTATTTCGCCTGGTCAAGCAAGCATCGTTAAAAGCGAGATCCTGGTGATACAAGGCAACAGCTCGCCCCCATCGTCCTGGCAAAGTCGAAATCGCTCCCCTTCCAGCTCTTTCGACCAGATCCACGACCTCGAGGCACACAGTCAAGAACTCGAACGCGATAATATTAGGGGAAGAGGCAGATGAACGGAATTATGATATGATACCCAACGGAGATGGAAGAGCCACATATACGGTTATTCCCCTCTCTTCTTCTGTCGCGACAACGGCATCTTACAAGGGACTTCCTTGTGCTTGTATTCATTCGGGAAAAGGGGCAAAAGGCGTTAGAATAGGCTTGGGCGGGAACATACAGGGAAGCAAAATCAACAAGGTTTGCCACAATGGGTTTGGCCTCTAGAAGGAGAGGCCAGCAGGTGGCTAGTAAAAAGCTACGAGTCGGTAGGGGCCCGATAGCTGGCGCATTGATCAAGGTTCACAGCTTTTGTTAGCCTCTAATGTGTTTATGATAATCAAGCATTTTTACAACACTACCTTCAACTTTCGTGACTCAGCATTGATATCGACGCTTTACTTGCTTCACAAATGCCTAATAGGCTGTGCATACTTGATAAGCATGACAGATTCTATAATCACGAAAAGCTTGTTGGTGTAGTTTGGGTATCTTTGTTTATTCTTTACTGACTGACTCTTGCCGGGCCATTTTCTTTAAGTGTATCTGTCTCATGTCTTAAGGGCTGATATGGTACTCACAACTCAGCACATGTCCGTGAAATGTCCCTCTTACTCTATCCTCAGGTCCTCGGATGAGACCTCCCAATCCTCCTCTTCATCCCACTTTGGCGCAAGTACAAAGCGACCCATAATCTTGCCCATCCCAATACTCTCTCCACCAATAATCCCCGGCCGAGGTTTCTCGTCATTCTCTTCAATGATGACAGCTGTCGTTAAGAAATTCATCCCAGTGGCAGGGCTCAGTTCCATAGTACTGCCACCCCAGTCCAGTTCTACACGGCCTAACTTGCGTACTTTCAGCTGGCCTACCATGCCGCCTGTTGATAGCAGGCTGGACATAAAACCAGCCTTTTGCTCAGGGTCTTCGAAGCCGGGTACATTAAATCCCGTAGTGTTGTTGTCTTTGGTAAGATCCACGGGCTCTGTGTCAGCGGCGGCTGGTGTTGATTCCAAGACATTATCTTCGTCCTCACCAGGCTCAGGCTTGACTTCGTTGATGGGGTTGGGTTGGGTAATTGGCTTTAGAGGGGGCAAGACAGGAGGGAACTGGAATAAGTACAGGCGGCCATCCTTGTTGCTCGGGCCTTCTGTTTTGCCTTCTTCGCCCTCGGAGATTTCGACAGCACCCAATTCGTTGGCGAGAATCTCCAGATCTGTCTGTATCATGGCTTCTTCTGAGTCTTGCTTTGGCTTCTTGGTCTGTGGCGCTGGCGTTTTGGAAGGTTGCTTGTCTTTGTCTTCTGTATCCATCTTTGCCTCGACATCCAAGTCCATGGAATCGTCGAGTCCTGGCTCCTTCTTAATGACTGGCGTTTTCGAGTCATTCTTCCAGATGCCACCGTCTTCTGTGTTCTCGTCCGTTAACAGAGGCTCGTCTGCGTCGCCATCAACCCAGAGGCTCTCCTCTTCCTTTGCAGGAGGGGGAGGAACAGCTTGGGCATTTTCTGCGGCCTCTAATTCTGCTGTGGTTGCCACTATGACACCCTCGTCCTTATGCTCTCGTCGGTATATACCCATAGGAAGTACGCTAACGGCGCGGGAGTTGAGCGCCTCGATCATGGCCTCGTCTTCGCTATCGAGATCCTCTTCAGGAGTATGAACGTGGAGTTTATCCGCGTTGATTCGGGCCTCGCGAGATCGTGACGCCTGAGCGAAGCCAGGTTTGGAATCTGATTTAAATCCTCTTCCACCACCTCCTCCAAAACCACCACCACCACTTCCTCCACCGCCAAACCAACCACCGCCTCCTCGCCCACCGGAGCCTGTAACAGTTAGAAAGTTGCAATTGAGTGCTGATATCTCGGAGGTAAGCCTTACCTGCTGCACCAGAGGAAAATGGACCGCTGGCTCCCGAAATGACTCGACCAAAGCCGCCTCTACCCATGGCATCACCACGGCTCCTTTTACTCCTGAAACGTGAACGCCCCCGAGCCTTGCGCTCATCTGCGGCCCTCTCGCTGGCTTTCTGCTCCTCCTGCCGGGCAAGACTGTCTCGTTCTGCTTCATCTCGACGAATGTTCTTGGGTCGGAAGCGACCAGCTGCAGGAGCTCTTGTCGCCCGAGTGGTAGCACCTCCGCGGGTTGACGTGGTCACTATACTCTGAGGTACTAGAGTCGCACTGCCTGTAGTATCTGTAACGGCTGGAGTAGAAGAGCCGGCGTTGCTTTCGCCGCCTGCCCGTGAACCTGCTGCGGCTGTACCTCTCCGGGTGCCCCGGGCGGCTGCCCTACCGCGGTTCATGTTGCTTATATTATAGTTATGATTTACCGGCTGAGAATCGATGTAGGCGGCGGGTAGTGATTATCGTTATCGCAGGGTTCAGTCGCAGATGAAGCTTTCAAAAATTTAGCTTGAGTCGCAAATGCGAAAGTTCAATAGTGGGGTCCGGAATGGTGGGGGACGATGGAATTCTGCCATTTGTGAGATATCTAGTACTCACCGCCTACTTATCCATCTGTACCTTGGTATGATACCTAAGGTAAGGAGGTAGGTAGTTTATCAAAGCTACCTAGGCTACTAGCTAAAGGAAAGGAATGTACTTATTTATTGCCTATTTTGGGAAAGGAGTGATATTACCCATCAATTGAGGTTAGAACCCAATAACAAGCAACCCAATAAAGGTTGTCACGAACATTGATGAGGCTGAGGGTGGGTGCCCAGCTTTGGACAGTCGATTTCAAGGCCCATTGAATCTCCTCCTATTACTTTATGGTTTTGTATAAACAGACTAGCGAACAAACACCGTCGCATACAAGATATAGGTAGGTATTCTCCAGATAGGCAAAATGCTTGGTATGGAGAACAGTTACTTAATAATGCCTCCATATATCCGAGTAGCATATGTAGTCTTGCTCCGAGCCTCGAGCCTTGCCATTTACTCGAACCATATTACTCCTGTCCACTCTTTAGAAAGTTCGAGAACCCCAACTTAGTTTCTCGTCTGTTTTTATTGGGAAATATCAGTTGAGAGGGTGCTCTGTTAATACAACGTTTCCCAATATGGAAATCCGGCCGAGTTCCTATTGGCCAGCACCTAATGTCAGCTTAGGACAGCTTCAAGTTCGCCTTATTGTCACCACAAGATGTATATGAATGTGAAGCGGTAATTCTTTTGTATAAGAAAGGAAAACACCTACCCTTATTCGGTGTTATTATAATGCCAGGCCTGAACTTTCAGTACTATGACCAATAAAATATTAGACTTCTCACAAAGCACGCGAACACAAGCGCTGATATCACTATAGGTGCTTCAGGTGCCGGCTTGGGACATATCCGGAAAAGACTATAGTTCTAATTGAAGAGAGCACCAAGCTTCAGACCGATCAGACGCTTTTTATAGTTCCTATACGGCAACGTTGTTCATACTGAAGTTTAGGAGGAGTAGCATACAAGAGCAATCTGTTCGCACGGTGCCCGGGGCTGGCAGGGAGGGTGCGGTCAGGGCCATACTACACTACAACCTATCCCGTATACCTCGAACTTCTGTGGTCAGCCATCATATGCACCTCCTTCAGAGCCACACAGTCTCTTTAGTCGAGATCCCATGGCATTTCTAGCCAACAATACCATTATAACCAGTAGCCGCCAAGAATGTATCTAATTCTAAGCCAATCTTGACTTTTCTTCTAATTACAAGTTGAAGTTCTTTTATAATGGTATTGGCAAATGAATTATTAATACACAGCGGGCCAGGCGTTACTGGTTACCGGATTGATGTTTGTTACATGGCAAATAGACGATTCAGCGAAATGAAGGCGTTAGGACATGACTACATCATCTTCAATGTAAATGGTGATGCCTTTCCATCAGTCAGTATATAGAAGCATGAGATACATACTGTTCTGGGTAGAGATGTAGGAAATAGTGTTAGGCTGATATACGAAGCCGGCGTAAGAGAAATATTTGCGAGTTCAGCGATTTGGGCAAGTTTGATCCGAAAATTCCGATGTTTGGGATTTCTTTACCTATATGAGCTGGAGGCAATAGACGGCCAGGTAGCTAAGGTATGTAAGCGGTGCTCAAGCTTGGGCAGTCCAAGGCGGCTTCAAAATGAGGAATGTTGATTATACACCAGTCACACTGTTCCCGCATCTGCAACAATCAGGTATAAAATGAACTGATGTACCATCTAAATCTGGCAACATGGTGGAATTGTGTGATTGTGCATATCCAATCGGCACACTTCTCAAAAGTGCCGAAAAACACGTCCCTATTCTTCATGTGACGGCAGCCAAGACTTGGTATCATCGAAGACACATCAGTGCTTTGTCGCCGAATTCAGAGGCAATGCTCCCTTCCTGAATAATCATTGATCCAATCCATTCTCTTCCGGCTTCAACCGTTTTTGCCCCAAACTTTACAACCACACACCCTCGAACGTTGGCTGCAGACCAGAGGACACCACCTTCTTTCTCCCCTTTGAGTCTCTGTAGTCGCCAACGCTCGAAGTCAGAAACATCTGTGATGCTTCGCGCCATGGCTTCTGGTGATCGGAAATCCCTGGCTCCAATGCGGGGAAGTGCAGCAAACTCATCCTGAAAGAATTCACCCAATGATTTTGTCTTGGATCCGCGCAATATGAGAGTTCCTGATATTGCCATATGCTGCATCATTTCTGGAAGTGTGCGGCCCACGGACTTACTCGCCTCTCTCGACAGGATGATTGAGTCTCGTACCAGGAGTCTATCAGCCGAAGTTGTTTCAGGATCTTGTAGCCATATCTCGTTGCGACCTGTCCACTTCCTGAAACTCCAGTTCTCTCCACGAGCTACACGTCCTTGGGTCACCCAATCCAAGAGACAGAGCGAGGCTTGGCTTCCGAGCTTGAATATCTGCTTCTGAGCGTATACACTATCCTCGAATGGTTGGACAGGGTCCGGAAGGAGACACATAGAAGCATCATCGTCTATAGTAACGTCCAAGTTTTGAGTTGTAATGACGTCGGCTGTAGGCGATTTGAAAATCTTTGTGTGACCTTGGGTAGCGATGCTGAGCTTCGCCTGCGGCTTGACGTATATTGACAGATTAACACCGTCTCCAGCAACAAGGCCCCCTCCATAAGATAACAGAAAAACCAGAGTGCTTGGCTGGTTCGACGAAGGAGCTGGGGATATTAATTTCAAAGGATATTGATAGGTCATGGTCTCAAGACCGCTCTCGCCCGCAGGGAGCAGGCCAACGACGATGCGGCCATCGCCAGGAGAGGAGGATGAGGGAGGAAAAGGCGAGTCCATTTTGGAACCATGTTGCGATGATAGTGAAAGGGAGAAGTCCAAGAATCAGTGGAAGTTTGATTGGGCACAGACAACAGTAACGACAAACTGCGTCTCCATCTTGACGCACCTTGACTAACAAATAAATACCTTGCCTTGGTTGAAACTGAGGCACGAGTCAAAGGGCCTCTACTATTAGATAAGAGATAAGAGATCGTTGGTCAAAACTGTGGCTGTAGCCCCACTTCAGCTGGGATCGTGGGGTTGTACGTCAAGCTTGGGCGTGTTGTGAGAGGCAGAAAGGGAAGCTCCAGGCGAAGCAATTCTTAGACTACACGAAGTCGGGCTAATTGGTTTCGATAAAAAGCACAATTCTATCGTAATACCATAAAGACCATGAAAAGAACCGTATGTATCTAAATAAGATGGATGCTAGGGACAGCTGCTGATTGTGAAGATGTTCAATCCTCGTTAAAAAGGATAAGAGGTACCTTACCTAGCTACTGCTCCGATGTTCACCCGTGGCAAAGAAAACTGGCACCACCCACCCACTTTCCAGAATAGCTTGCGCCGTCATTCCCATCTCTATCCCCATTTGCACTCTACTTACTCCACGCGACATTCGACGCGCCAAGTGGCTAAAAAAACCATTGTCGCCCTCGCACCGAGGGTTTAACCACCAGATATTGATATTTCAAATGCCGATATCTCGGCCACCTCCAAGAGAAACCATGGACAATAACGCGAGCCCGTCTCCGGATCCTGATGCGACAACGCGTCGCCGATCGGGACGCGTCGTGAGGGCACCCACCAAATTTACTCCTGATACTGCAACTCAATCGATAACCCCAAAGCGTAAGCGAGACGATCAGGACGACGAAGAAGAGGACGAAGAGGAAGATGCGGAAAATGAAGCGCCCGATTCAGACGAGGAGATGAGCAACGAGCCCGACAATGACAGCGATGAGGACCACCCTGCACCGCGCTCTAGAAAGAAGTCGTCGCAAACAAGTCGCGCAAAGAAACCCTCAGCCAAAAAGCCGAAGATCAACGGTTCGAAGCCTTTACGGTCTGCGCGAGTGACCCATGCAGCCAAAAGTCTTCCGAGCAGACCTAAGAAGAGTGTTCGCATTGAAGACGCTGCTGTGAAAGGGCATGGGCTCTACTGTAGGCTAAATCTCCTCTTCCCGCGTGCTTTCCTACATGCTGACACTCCCAAGCCGATCTCTTCGGATCGGGCGATTCTAGCAAATCGGTGGCAGAAGAATGGCTGGCTAGATACAAGACAAACGCAGTAGCAGCCACTACTGATTTGGTGAACTGCATCCTCCAATGCGCCGGCTGTGATCAACTCATCACAGAAGACGACGTTTTGGACTTGGACAACGTTGCAGGACGACTCGCAGATCTCCAGAGCATTTACCAAGAGGTAATACAACACTCAATCGTGCCTCTAGCCATGGAAATTTTGCTGACATGATTACAGCAACAAATTACCGATTATCCTCTCATCTCCAGAACTAAACACTCGCGATCCTTCCGAGACGTACTCATTACCTTCTTCGAATTCCTCATTGTTGATATGCATCAAGGTCGTCTCATGTACAGAGACGAAACATTTCTTGACAATCTGCACACATGGCTTGCTAGCATGTCCTCCTCATCACTCCGACCCTTTCGCCATACCGCAACCACTATATCTCTGGCAGTCCAGA
Source organism: Fusarium sp. NRRL 66896 (assembly GCA_014824405.1). Classification (NCBI taxonomy): domain Eukaryota; kingdom Fungi; phylum Ascomycota; class Sordariomycetes; order Hypocreales; family Nectriaceae; genus Fusarium; species Fusarium sp. NRRL 66896. The sequence goes on along the minus strand of JABEER010000646.1, from coordinate 8,981 downwards.
GTGCGCTAGTCATAGTAGCCAACGACCTTGACTACAGACTCGAGAAGAGCACAGACAAGCGTGACAAGGAACAGACCAACAAAGATCGCAAGGCTTGCGCCGATGCTATTCAGTCGTTTTTCGACACTGTTTTTGTGCATCGTTATCGAGATGTCGACCCCAAGATTCGAACCGAGTGTGTGGAAGCACTCGGGAACTGGATCATTTCCCTGCCTGTCATCTTCCTTGAACCTGGCTACCTCCGGTATCTGGGCTGGATGCTGTCAGATACCAATGCACCCACTCGTCTCGAGGTTCTGAAGCAGCTTACCAAAGTCTTTCGAAGAGACGCCGGGCAGTTGGGCCACTTTATTGACAGATTTCGCCCGCGATTGGTTGAAATGGCCTGCAAAGATTCCGATGTCGCTGTTCGCGTCGCAGCAATTGGCGTTATTGACGTCCTCCGCGACCAAGACCTTTTAGAAGGCGAAGAGGTGGACGCTATTGGCAAGCTCATCTTTGATAATGAACTCAGAATTCGAAAGGCAGTCGTTGGGTTCTTCGTCGCATGCACCAAGGACGCTATCAGCGAAAAGACAAAGGACCTGCGTGATTCTGAAGCTACGGAGGACATACCCCGCGGGAAGAAGGCCTCTGTTGACGCCCCCCGTATGGAATGGATTGACCTAAAGTGCCTTGCCGAAACTCTTGCTATCTATGACAATCAAATCGAGGAGGAGCACCAAAGTGGTCAGATTTTGGGATTGGATGTTGCAGTTGACCTTTTGGAGTCTGCTGTTCCAGAGACCAGGATCTCGTTGGCAGCTCAAGTTCTATTCGAAAAGGTCAACGCGATTAAGCAGTGGACACTCTTGGCGGGATATTTGCTCTTTGATCATACAACGAGTTCAAAATCTCGATCCAAGGGAAACAACCCAGATCTTGCATTCAAGAAGGCTGTTGCACCTACTACTGACGAAGAATCGATACTCCTGGATGTATTGAGCTCAGTAGTAAAATCCAGCCTGACACATGCGCCTGAACACGACAGATCAAGAAAGAAGCCACAAACAAGCAAAGAAGCCGAGGATGTGCGAATAAGCCCCGAGGACACAGCGGCCGAGCTGGTCATTGTAATTCCCCCTCTTCTAAGCAAGTTTGGAGCAGAGCCAGACACAGCTGCGATTGTTCTTCGCCTGGCGCACTTTCTCGATCTTGAAGTCTTCAAGCAACTACGGCAAAACACAAACAGATACGAAAAGCTGCTCGACGAAATCGTCACACAGTTTAACCGACACGACGATAAGAGAGTTTTGTCAGAAGCAACTGCGGCGTTATTGCATTCACGACAGTATGGAGAGCTGGAGGAACTTACAGACAATAAACTGTCATACCTATGGGAAACTGTCATAACATCTCTACACAACTTTGACAAAACCTATGAGCTTTCGTCGAGAGGTAATCTAGCCGAGGCACCTCTCAGGGAGTTGTCAACAGTTCTTCTCAAGATCAGCAAGCTGGCGAGCATTTCGGACTGTATCGACGTGCTGGAGGCTGACGGAGACTCCTCCGAATCAACAGCAAACCCTGTCATTCAAATACTAGCCAATATTGTTCATCGGGGCAAGTACGAGCCTCTCGACGACCAAGATATTGATGATCTCGAGGATGAGGTGGTGTCATTTGCCATCAAGACTTGCCAATTCTACTTTATGTGGAAGACGCTGGCTTATTCCAGACTCCTGTCAACGACTGGCAGTATCGCAGACGCCGAGCTTGATCGACTATCGGCACTTCGCCAGACTTTCCGCCGACATCTCATTGAAACCCTATCTTCACGCGCCGCTATTGACCAGTTGAGACTTTTCGCTACGGGCAGCCTGTGTGACCTTCACCTTACTTTCGCAACCCTCCGCCCAACTATTGATCAACTCCGGCCCTCATCCAGCACTGAGTCGCAATCCTCAAACGGCGAGAAATACAAGACATTGATTCAAGATATTGAATCCGGCCTCATTCCTGAGTTGATTGCCATCTTTGACGGCACTGAGAAACAGTATGCCAAGAAGATAAAGAAGGACAAAACCCTAAATGAGCCAGCTGAAGACGAAGATCCTATGGCTGATGATGAAGACGAAGATGACGAAGATGAGGACGAGGGTCTTTCCGAAGAAGAGCGTTTCACTGCCGAACTCAAGGCCGAAAAAGCTTTATGCGAACTTACCGCAAAATATGTCCTCGTGATTACTGCTCGCCTAGTAGATCATAAGGGCTCACATGCCGGCAAGCTAAGGCGGCGTCTTCTTCGCAACCAAAACAAACTTGGCCACAACTTCAAAGAAGTCGTCACTTACCTAGACGAAGAGAAGTTGGCCGAGCGGACAAGGAAAAAGGCCGCCCACACACAGGCTCCAACAAGCGCCAAACCTCAGAAGGCTCAGCTTAGCGAAGCCACTGTAATTGGAGAGGATGACGAGGATGATATCTTTGATGACACGCCGCCACCAGAGGAGGGCTCCCTAGAAGATCTCCGCGCAAAGGGCCTTCTTGAGGATGATCCAATCGAGGACGATGACGAAAATGAAGATGAAGAAGCGGAACGACCAGCTCACGAATCAGACGATGAAGTTATAGGGGATTAGACACGACGAGTTTGACCTCTCGTACATGGTGGATACATAACTATTGCGACCTTCGGCGGAAATGATATGCGTTTTCTGTTTCCATTTTGTGAATAGGGCGGTTTAGTTTCGGATGGTTCTTTTTCTTTTTTAGTTTCTGTATGCTGTCTCTTGTCGCTTTGGACTTACATGCTGGAGTCTGGGTATGCGGCAGAGGACCTGAGTTTAGGGCGTCAAAAGACTGCGTGTACAAAACATTTATAATCATTACAATATCGGAATACCTTCGCCTCAGTTCAATCGCTTCTAACTCCTATCCGAGACAAACTTGCAAGTGAACGCCCCAATATCAAGACCTGAGCCCGACTTTTCTTTCCATAGGCCTGATAAACACGGTCCATCGTCACTCAACTCATCTTCATTATCGCAACCAGACCTGATTGTCTTTTACAAACTATTCTCCAACAATTCTGGCGCCAAAAAGTTGGAACATTCTCTGCCAACGTTTCCCATTCCCTGCATTAGCTTTTGACGGTTCTGACTCGGCAACTTTGATACCGTATTGCTTTACGCAACATGGAAATGCCCGATTTGTGAGTTGCGCTTTGCCAGAATTCTTGATGTCGGGCTGCTGTTGATCTTCATCATCGCTGTCAACTGGGGGCTTTCCCTTTCTTGCTGCTTCTTGGGCAGCAGCCTTTCTCTCTTCCAAATTTCCCCATAGTGTAAACATCTTATCGCGGAGGGTTACCAGCGCCTGCTTATCTCGTCTTAGGTTACATGCATCGAGTCCAGTAAGTAATTGAGCAGATTGGTTGTCCACTGCCACCCAAAGTCTCTGCTTCTTATGCTTCCCAGTGACTGCAGCGTCTTCGAGCTCCAAGAAGAAACGCCACTCCCAGTTTCGCACCTGGGAGAAATCATCCAGCGTTCTCTGGATTGGCTTACCATCTTCAGCTTCAGTTTCGCTGTTGGACAGCGACTCTTCACCGTCATCGGAAAGGTCATCATACTCTGATTCCTTCTTTGGATAGGCGAAATCTGCAAGGTTTGATGGTGAAAAGTCGACAACTCGAACGTTTGCTCTGTAGTTCAAGTTTACAAAGGGCAGAGGAAGCTTTAAAAGTCCACCATCGACGGTAGTTTCGTGCTGGACAAGTTTTGTGATTTCAGCAATCAGACTGGTCGGCTTATCTTCATTTTCGCATTTCACTAAAAATATTGTCAGCTGCCGTATTAAAGAGTCCTGTGTGCTCAGGTGAGTTTACCTCGAGTGTTCAGGTCCACGAAAGGGACTGCACCTTGTTCTGTAGGCTCTCTGCCCTCACCTTCTTTGCTGGCTTTGCTTTTCGATCGAGCTTCCTTGCGCCTCGATTTAGCGTTGTCTTTCTTTGGTTCCGAGTTCGACTCTACGCCATGCTTGCGCTTTTGTCCGGCTCTGGTAGCCTCCTTAATTTCTTTGAACTGCGCTTTTCTTAAGCGATCGTATTCTCTTTTTCTTTGCAGTGCCTCCTTTGCACGCGGGTCGAAATTCTCCGAGTCGGGGTTCGAATCTACCGTACGAACACCAATCTTTGGTCCATGGGAGTCACGGTCTTCTCTCAAGAATCCCTCCAGATTGGCACCACTGTGACCTAGTTTGATTTGTAAATTTTTGATCAAAACCCATGCGAGAGTTCCCATATCTTGGTCACGGATTGCAGTTACATGGGGTTCCCAGCATGTGATCTGTATGGACCTCTTCCCAAAAGGACCCGGCCAGTCCGATGTCTTAGCAGCCGTGGTGAACCTGTCGGTATAGCCAAATGGATCACCATCTCGCCCAATAGAAGATTCATCGAAGCCGATGGAAAAGTTATGGAAAGCTGGGTTCTCTGTATAATCAGAAACCCACAAAGTTATCTTATCACCGCCATCGTGGGGTGGCCGAAGGACCTGGGCGACTATGTCACAGAAACATCCCTCTTGAACATCCTGAAGCAGCTTGAACTTGCTTTTGACGTTCAATGATGCAACGACCATAGTCTCAAACACCTCTTCACTAGGTAATCGACTCTTGTCAATGCTATGATACGTTGCAGAAACGAAAGCATTCTCCTTGTCTCCTGGCGGTGTATCTTTGGGAGCACTCGGTGGACAGAGAGCGCATGAAGCTTCGCCAGGGTTTCTGGGAATTTTAGAGGCTTTGTATTGCGAAATCCTAGTGCTATAATGGGTTAAGAGGGAGGGACCATCACCCGCATATGATTGAACCTTTTGTGACAGTCAATATAAGCATTTTGAAACCTCTTTAGGTAACTTACTCTTGCTTGACGAATGAGCATTACATCGCCACAGCCGGGATTCGGCAAGTTCTCTTTCGGACGAAAGATGTTGAAGGCAACTGAACTATCGTCATCTACGGATGAGTCGAAAAGCCGAACCTGACATTTCCAATCTAAATGTGTTAGATAACTTAATTGGCTGTAGTAATAGACAGATTCTCACCTGTGCTTCTTGTTTCAATAGCGTCGCGAAAATCAAGAACAACGCCGAACACATTGACTAAAGACCCCTTTGCAATTTTCCCATCCAGGATATCACGAATCGTGACATATCCTGGAAGTGTTGAAGCTGATGGGGGCGGCATTGTTCCTGGTGTGGAGCAACGAATGGAGGCTTGAACAGGATGAATGGATGACCATTGATAGTAGATGAAGTTTCCATAAATCGACGACTTTACGCGATCGCGTTAAGTGGCAGTACATGTAGTTTCAATGCGACGTCAGCTAAGGTACGGATAATGAACGGGTCTGTGGGACGCGATTGATATAGCACATTGGGCCTTGACGCGTTAGGGGAGCTTACCCCTCCATCAACGAAGTCGCGATAGCACGTGATGCTGCATGTGATTTGATCAATTCATTTTACAGTACGTCAACGGCACAGTGGCGACCTAGTGGAATATTTGTGTGAAAAGAGTTGGAGTTCCACCGAGCAATTTTAGCTGTAGATTTCTCAATGTGTACCTCAAATATTCAATCAGGGAGGCAAGACGAGTCAGGTCACAGAAATTTGTCTTTTGTGATTTTCAGGCACCAAGTCATGACGAAGGAATTGCCGTGGAATATTTATTCACTGGTAGTTGCTTTGTTTACATTGCCTGGTCTGCAAGAGGATAAAAAACAATGACCTTTTCTCTTCTAGATTACCCTTACCCACATCATTCACAGAAGAACCCTCTTTTCGTTTCTAGGTCTACAGAGCTGAAGGTGATTTAATTGCACGGCGTTGAACTAACAGCGCGGGGAGTGGTTTCTGCCTGAGGCTGAAATCACCCGACTGGGGCCCCTACGGTGGAAGTGGTTTCTCTTTGGGTTTAGCAGGCAATCAGTGGCTCAAAGCCCAAGAAAGACTCGCCCACTGCCTGGGTCAATCATTTCGACGCCCTCCTAGTCCCGGCCGACCAGACCCAGACCCAGACCCAAGACTTCTCTTCTCCATCAACATCAACAACAAAACTTTCTCCTTTCCCCCTCCCCTCATCCTCTTCTCCTCGCTAGGTTTCCTACTTTACGTTACAGAGCCAGTCTTTTCTCCCTAGACGCTGAGCTCTTTCCGTCTTCTCCTCTGCGAACCCTTCGTGCATCTTTCACCCCGCACATCAATTTGCTACTGTTCACCTACCAACGCCCCCTCGTACCAAAACAATAGCAGTCACTATGGCTGAGCGATACATTCCCGAGCATCGCCGAACTCAGTTCAAGGCCAAGAATACCTTCAAGCCTGAGGAGCTCCGTCGTCGTCGCGAGGAGCAGCAAGTCGAGATTCGAAAGGCCAAGCGTGAGGAGAACTTGGCCAAGCGTCGAGGTATTGGAACCGGTGAGAACCGCCCTGGTGCTTCTCTCGGTGCCGCCCCTGATAGTGATGATGAGTCCGCTCCTACCGAGTCCCAGGTATGTGCCTCTCTATTTCTCGATCCTTGGATTATCCTTGAAACTGCGGGTTTCGTCTGCTGTTTGCGCAAAATCTTTTGTCGCCTTCGCTTCGCCCCGTCCCTCCCGTCTGCCTGTGATGTGGGGGAAAATATACACTTAAAAAAAAACCCACATTCTGGTTTGGCGGACTTGAGCAAAAGGCCTGCAGGCCACGGGTGTGGCTACATTCACTTTCCACTCTCGGTGTTCTTGCTTTCATGAGAATCGCTGCGCATAGCACGGCCCCGGCTATGTATCTCTTGTAAGCATTTGCTAACCCCTGTCTCTAGTTGAATGAGGACCTTCCTCAGATGGTGCAGGGTGTCTTCTCGGACCAGATCGATTCGCAGATTCAGGCCACAACCAAGTTCCGAAAGCTTCTTTCCAAGGAGCGCAACCCCCCGATCGAGGAGGTCATCAAAACCGGCGTTGTTAGTCGTTTTGTCGAGTTCTTGCGATCCCCTCACACCCTGGTCCAGTTCGAGGCTGCCTGGGCTCTCACCAACATCGCTTCCGGCTCCGCCACTCAGACCCAGGTAGTCATTGAGGCCGGCGCTGTCCCGATTTTCGTCGAGCTTCTTGCTAGCCCCGAGCCTGATGTCAGGGAACAGGCCGTCTGGGCCCTCGGCAATATCGCTGGTGATAGCCCTCACTGCCGCGACTATGTCCTTAGCTGTGGTGCTCTTAAGCCTCTTCTTAACCTTCTCGGCGATAGCCGTAAGCTTAGCATGCTCCGCAATGCTACCTGGACACTTAGCAACTTCTGCCGTGGCAAGACCCCCCAGCCTGACTGGACTACTGTAAGTTGACATTTGAGAACGAGAAAACGAGCGTGAATTAACTTGCTATCAGATTGCCCCCGCTCTCCCTGTCTTGTCTAAGCTCGTCTACTCTCTCGATGATGAGGTCCTAATCGACGCCTGCTGGGCTATCTCTTACCTCTCCGATGGATCCAACGACAAGATTCAGGCCGTTATTGAGGCAGGCATTCCTCGCCGACTAGTTGAGCTTCTTATGCACGCTTCTACCTCCGTCCAGACTCCCGCCCTGCGCTCCGTTGGCAACATCGTTACCGGTGACGACGTTCAAACCCAGGTTATTATCAACTGCGGCGCCCTACCCTGCCTCCTGTCTCTTCTGAGCTCTACCAAGGATGGCATCCGAAAGGAGGCATGCTGGACGATTTCCAACATCACTGCTGGCAACTCTTCCCAAATCCAGGCCGTCATTGACGCTAACATTGTTCCTCCTCTGATCCACCTTCTGCAGAACGGAGACCTTAAGACCCGTAAGGAGGCTTGCTGGGCTATTAGCAACGCCACCTCCGGTGGTCTGCAGAAGCCCGAGCAAATCCGTTATCTGGTTTCTCAGGGGTGCATCAAGCCCCTCTGCGATCTACTCGGTTGCCCCGATAACAAGATTATTCAGGTTGCCCTGGACGGCCTTGAGAACATCCTCAAGATCGGTGACCTTGACAAGCAGGCCGCTGGTGAGTCTGGCGACTCCATCAACCGATATGCTCTCTTCATCGAGGAGTGCGGTGGCATGGAGAAAATCCACGACTGCCAGAACAACGCCAACGAGGAGATTTACATGAAGGCCTACAACATCATTGAGAAGTACTTCTCGGACGATGAGGAGAACGCTGACGAGGGCATGGCTCAACAACCTGCCGGCCCTAACGGCACTTTCGGCTTCGGTACCAACGGTGCTGCTCCCTCAGGCGGTTTCGACTTTGCCAAGGGCAGCGACGCCATGGACATGTAAAAAGCTCGTCGGTTCGGATTGAGAATTTCGATAGGATATCCAGAATGTGGAGCAATCCCAACCCCCCCAAAACATAGCACCATCACAACACCCCTTCCCCCAGAACAGTTTTATGTGACTGTCGTTTACCCCCATCCCCATGATATCACACCCCATACCGCGTCTTTTTAATGTATCTGGAAGGTTTATACGAGGGAAAATCTCACCCCCTCAGATTACAGGCCCTATGGTAGCTTGAAAGCTCCAGCCTGAGAGTGATGAAGTAAGACGAGAGCGGAGTCGGCGGTGGCGTTTGGCTTCTCGGTCATGAATGCTCATGAGAAGATTCTACAGACGCCGACGAGTTTACGTGTATACGCTGAAGACATCATGATGGTTGGTGTTTAGGCACATGGGACTTGCGCAGGTGAGAGGCAGCGTCAATCGAGGACGGATCCCGGAGTGAAGCCTACGCTAGTGCACCAGGACTTCTGAGACGAGGGAGCTCGAAATTACGAAATCCGCTGCCAAGCGGCGGCGAACCTGGTTCGAGGGTAGCCAGAGACTGTAGTTAATCCAAAACCATACCATGAGTGTTTGCCCCTCATTCATGATGAGGTATGCTGACATGGAATGATTTCCTGAATGTGAATTGGTGTTGAATGAAGACAAGCCCTTT
>JABEER010000640.1:0-56391 GCA_014824405.1 Fusarium sp. NRRL 66896 | reverse complement strand
TGTGCGGGTATGACTCCCCTGGCCGCTTTTATGGTCTCCGAGAGCCCCGGCTTAACTTCGGCTCAGTCGCGCATTAGCCCCCCTCAGCCCCGCATCAGCGCAGTGCTTACCCCTCAGGCTGAGCAGCCCCATTCCCTCTTATTGATCCCATTTCTGGGCCCTCAACTCTTAGCTCACCCCTGTCACCCTGCCTAACTTCTAAAAATCATAGCAACTCTAAGCGGGGGGGAGCCTTGGGTCTCATTTTGGGCCCGGGTCCCAAATTTGGACCCCTTGGGCGCTAGCCCGAGGCCTGCTGTGTGATCGAATCCTTCGATGCCTCGGAGAGGTGGACTCTTTATGTAATTGTCCTGGCTCCTCTGACCTGATCCTATTGCATTATGCCCGTCGCCTTATTCGGGCCCCGGGCTTTTGTCTGGTATTTAAACTCGAATTCCTCTCAAGATGGCTGATTCTCCCACCTATTCGTTCTCAAACCTCTCCCGGTATCTATCCCTTAGATCTTTTTTATATAAACATTTACACCTAACGCCCCCTTTGCTCCATTATTTCTACCTTTGAATTAACCTCACAAAATAGGGAGAGTTAAGAGCGCGGCTGCCGCCCTCCGGTTAGGCTGCCAGAGAAGCGTTGAAAAAGAAAGCAATATTATGAACTGTAAGCTAGTCCTGAAGAAGCTTTAACCTGCAGTGAGGCGGAACTATGAGAAGATGATGCAACTCTGGGATGAGTATGTCAATAATGACTTTCCTTGCTTGACATATGAGAGTTCGCTGACTCTAAGTTGCAGATATCAGGAGCAACACCCAGAGGCATCGCCTTATAAGCTAAAGTCCCTTAAAGACTTCATTAAAAAATTCGCCTATAGTATTGACGGCGCAGAAGATGTTGATGTCCCTGGCTCGGAAACAGTGCGGAAGCAGTGGAACGCTTTCACGGCGGCTTGGCAGCGCGAATACCCCGAGCGACCGATACCGCGAGGGATAGCTGCTTTTATAACATAGGTATGTGTTATAGAATGGAAGGAAGAACCTCTCGAGACCCCATTTTTTAGTAGTTAGTTGAACAACGAAATCGAAACTGCAGGTGCCTTTAGCTATCGGCTGCGACTTCTGGGTCTTCGGGCTAGATATGTAACCCCGCCAAGGAACCATAATATTCGGGCAGAGGGTCTTTACTTAATGGGTTCATATGCGCTGCCTTTGAGTGTTGTCCTTATTGACTTAGTCTCTCCAACAGATCAATTTGAATCTGAAGCTACGAGGATAGTATATGCGGGGCATACTGACCCAAATACGGTGCCAAGACATTATCTGCCTTACAATGGTGTAGACGGCCAGGCAGCATACCATAGCCAAGAAAGACATGCCTTAGTTCTTGATCTCTTTCGTGGACTGATAATACCCTGAAACCCTAGTCTCTGGCACTATCTGCCTGCAAAAAAGCAGTTCAAGTATAAGAACTGCCCGGATATCATCCACATTAACGAGGAACTCTTTATACATCAGGGCAAAACTAATAGCAAATCATTAGAAGAGCGGAAAAAGCTATATGCAGAGAAGCAGAAACTGTTTGCCAAATAACTAATAGATTAGCAAAAACGCCAACCAGTTAAGCATGATGACCCGCTGGGATATCATAGGGCAATTTTCGACCGTATCCGGTTCCTCATGCCCGAAAGAGACCGCCTAGCATGAAATATTTTCGAAGTTAACGTACTACGAAGCTCTACAGGCCTCGCCGTGCTTAACGATATATTGGCTCTTTATCAGAAGAGCTCTAACGTAGAGTGCCGCCTAGGATTAGAGCTGGACAGGTGTTACCTGTACGCTGTCCGCATCTGCATTCCTGCTGCCCAGGGGAATTTGAGTTAGTCCTGGAATTGCAATTCCATCTCCAAGACGCTTTTGGTGTCGAACTCAATAAGGATACCGCAGGAACAAAGAGGCATGCCCAGCAGCATGACGATCACTCGCTTCCAAAAAGGAAGAGAGCCCGACGATGCCGCAGCGCCCTTGAAGAAGACGATATCGTGGCTTTCTTTCCGACTCAATACGTTTTCTCTAACACCAGTGTGGACAGCATGAAGAGCGAGTGTCAGACATCGCCAGCGTTACCCTACATTTCCCAGGTGTCCACGCCTTCCCGCACTACAGACTATGAGGATGCTGTCCCATCCGGCTGCAGCACACCTCTATCTTCCGCCCCATCAGAAGAGGTAATCGACCCGGCCATCTTACCAGCAGGAACGGGCGTGGATGGCAAGTCCGTGGACCGCACGGCTTCAAACGAATCATATGAAGCCACGCCGGGGATGCTGCATGAGAGTCAAGCTACGTTATCCTCTTACAATCTACATGCTACTAATCCTGACCGACGCTACAGGTACTCTCCAAGGCTCATTCTCTGCTGGATCAAGTGTCACAGAGGAAGGGGACGAGGCTGCCACCGTAAACCCCAAGATTGACCTTATTCAAACAACTACCAATCAAAGTCTCATCTGTGGAGACCTACAGCAAGAAAGTTGTGACGAAAGGAAATATGACAGGTCTTTTTCTATAGACAAGGAAGAGAACGAGTTCGAAGTTGAGAGCCTGGTAGCCAAGGGGCGCATTGGCAGTGTGGTACAAGGTCAAGTGGAAGGGCTATCCGGAGACTGACAACAGCTGGGTGAGGAAGAAAGATATCGGCACGGGCGCTATAGCCAACTACGAGACAAGGCATCCCCAAGGCCAAGGTGAATTTAGGTTTGAAAAATTGGTGGCAAAGAGAGATGGGGATGGCATCACTCTCTATGAGGTCAGGTGGGACGGCCAACCAGATTCCGGAAATATCTGGGTAGACAAGTGGGACATCGGTGCCAAGGTCATTGCTATATTTGAGGTTGACCTCTCTAGAGAGAACTAAAGCTAAGCTTGGAATTTGATCTTATTATCTTGTAGGCCAGGACTCAGCCATATCTACGTTATGCAGTGTATCACACATCGAAAGTAGCAACAGCTTTGTTGATACCGGGTTGTCTGCTCTTGATACTTAGCCGCTAGGCTATCCAATCCAGTTCCGTTGGAAGACGTCACTGCCTAGAAGCAGCCTATGAGATGAAAGACACCAAATTAATGAGCAAGGTAATGCAATGCCAATGCAGAAATTACTTTGCAGGCAATATAAGAAGTAGCAATAAGGAAGCCAGCCTTAGATATCGCTTAGTCCCTTCGTGCGCCTAAACGCCCCGTCTATTATGCCCTGGCTGTAGATTGCAGGGAGATCAAGTGATATGTCATAGTTAGGCACTCACTTCTAAAGGTCCTATTGATCTAGAAACTCCAACCATCAAGCTCTTTGCCGAAGGATAGTAGCAATATAGATTGTGCTAGTATTAGGATTAGGGACTCTGCATAGATCTGTCACTTAATAGATTGCCTGGAATATTTGATAAGTGCATAAAGTAAAGAACATTTGCTTAATCTAGCTTCTACCCAGGAGCGCCTGTCTCAGGGCATAGGGGTATCTAAAACTACAAGGAACTTAGTGCGTGTTGGTGGCTAATCAGGGCGGCTAATCAGGGCGGCTTTCATCCAGCTAGTCTAAATTTGTAAAGTCTGATAAAGTGGACGTGATAGCTTCTTGTAATGGTGCGTACCATAATGTCGGATCATACTTTTCTTCGTTTGGCACCCAGTATTAGGCATTTTTTATTTCCAGTCTTCATAGCCGGCGGTATTGCACCCACAAGGCCCATAAATAGGGTTCTCGTTGGCCTCCAGAAGGTCTCTAAGACAATAAGAATGCATAACATGCTTTCCACAAGCCTTCCAGATGAGCCGCGTGAGTGTTTTAGTAAAGGAATCCGTACGTGGCGGAACGACGCGGAAAAGCTAGGAGTAGGGGCAAGCCGTTCCAGTTGCAACGTCTGTTGTTGGAGGAGACAAACATAGTGCTGATCGGCAATGCTGCGTAAGCCCTGAAGTTGGAAGCTGAGGCCGAGGTGGGTGGGGCGGGTTCAGGGGATCAGACATAGCCACCCTCTTTGGGGCGCTGCTAATTTCTAAATATGGGAATGAGAATGCGTCAAACTCTTCTTGACGGCGCTTAATTAACCAATTTCAGTTTCTTATCACATCTTGACAAATCCATGGCATCTACGGGTAGCTCTCCGAGAAAGAGATGCGCAAGCCACATGTCCAAACGGTACCGGGATGAGGCGTGGACCTCAATCTCGACGGGCCTAAGAAAACATGGGGTAAGAAAATACCATGTGGTGAGAACTGTTTAAAACATTTTCAATCAAGTCAATATGAAAGCCAGCTAAACAACGGAACAAAAGCTTGGCAAGAATACATAATGGGGGCTGCACGGGGCAGCAGCAACGTCCTTTAGCGAACCCTCTTCTCGATCCCACATCGCTGCAAACACCCGTCAACGCCAAGAGCAATGCTAGGCAGAATTACTTCACAAGCAGCATCAATATCCTCACCTGCTATACTTTATCCAAAGGCAGCAGTCATAACATTATCTATAAAAGCAACAATCTAATCAAAGACCTACCCAATACTAAAATCCTTGCTAACAAAAGAGGTAACAAAGATAGCATTAGCATAGTCAAGGTCAAACTATATATAAACTAAGCCTTAATAAAATAAGGTTATTTATAACAGACTGATCTTATTCCTGAAAACCCGATAGTTGCCATTAGCATTAATTACCCCATTTTCTAAAAATATTTTAGTAATAAAGCGCCCCTTAACTACCAGTTATAGCTCTGCTAATCAGAGATAGATATAAAATATATTTAAACTGCAGGCTATTTCTATAATTAGGACTGCAATTAAAGTAGTATTAAAAATAGCTTATATCCTATATAGCTAACAGCTATACTAGCACTAATACTAATTAGAGCAGGAAATATCTTGCGATTTACCACAGTTAGATTACTGTTATCACCAGCTATACCTTAGCTTCTATTAAAATCAAAGATAAACTACATATTATTAGGCAGAAGATTAAAATAATCGGCAGCACTATAGAGACAAGTTATTAATAGTAGTAGATTATAAGAGGGGTTGGCTTATATATTAGCTAGCGCGAGTTGCTGCGACAAGCTCAGTCCTTCTGCAGTAGAGAGGCTAGTAGCGCTTAACGCTTGCAAAGGGTCACCGGAAGTGGCTGATGGGGCGGGAACCTCTGTCAATAGAAGGTGCCAATCGGAAGAAAGCCCGGAAGTTGTGCATCCACCCGATGTCGACTTGGTCCCCGCCGAGCCCGGAGCAGCCATGACGTCGGAACTGTCGGCCATGGCTACGATAACCACCAGGGATGCCAAGTACATACTAGCTATTTGTGAAAAGGATTTAATAAACCAGACAAGGGTCCAGAAATAGACGACTGTAACGCAGAGAAATAGGGTAAATAGCATTTCAGATGATAGTACACGGTGTGGAGATAGTGCTTCTTGGAGATGGGCACCTGAACTTATATAACGGGCAAGAGCTTGCACCCTCCCGAACCTTTAGGAGCCGGTTATGGGCTTTAATTATACTGGGTTTCTTTCTTTCTTCTTTCCTTCTTTTTTTCTTCAATAAAATCAGCCGGTGCCCGTGGTGTTGTGTCCAAGCCAGAGCTTGGTCCAAGATTTGGGACCATTGCCTAGAAGGTGGCCAAAGAAACCACGATAACTAGACCAAGGATAAATTAAGGGGATCTTGCGTTTTCCCGTCCATATTATCGGGCCCTACCCCAGAAATTTCCAATAATTATCGCCAACATAAACATGCTAAGAAACAAGCAAACTCATATTAAGCTTCTACAGAGCTGTAATAAGGCCCCAAAACCTACGCCTATAGATGCGGAAATCACTTGGTATCAAGGGTCTTCTATTGCTATTAAAGTAACTCAAGAAAGGATACAAGCCTCTAAGAACCTGCCTACTCTTAGCCTCTTAAAAATCATTAAGCAGAGGACCTGGGAGAATAGCCAGCTTTAGCAAGAGTTAGTATATTAATAGAGAAAGAATGGAGCGAGCATATACTTACTAGAGGAAGTGAAAAACATGATTAATTATTTCTAGCAGGCTCTTGTTAACTTCCAGAAACTCAGTAGAGAGCTTAGGGAGGACGATAGAGAAGCTGCGTCTAAAATTCCGGCACAACATACTAGATAGAAAATCATTTAATATTTCACCTTGCTGAAAACCATTTATTCAAGTTCCTGGACAATTTGTTCCAACTTTCATCTTTATCAAATCTTGCACGAGCCGATACTAGTCTGCTGATTTCTTATCCAAATGACGCCCTTCAACCGTTCTGTTAAAGCATATGTGTCGGATTGACCGTCGGATACAGGGCCTGATGGCCGCGCGCAAGGTGATGCGCTTGTAAGGGGAATCCGGCCTAACATCGGATATCCTGACCAATCAGATCGTGGGGATTCACCCGCGATTCCACGGCCAAATGCCCATCACCGCCAGCAACCCCTTAGATAGTTAGACAAGCAGAAGATACGATCACCACGAATACCGTGACTTTTGCCTCACCCAATTGCAACCCATACGGGTATCCCTGTGATACTAACAATATGTAACCCTTCATCATAGAGCTCTTCCCGTTATATCCGGCCTCTTTCCTCCTAATTTCGTTGATTTGTTTGCCTACCGGCCATAGCTTTTTGAATTAGCATCTTTCGCAGCATTTCATGTTCCCCCAGCTGGTGAGTTTTGCGACTGTTTTGTCTTCGCCAGATCTCCTTCCACCAGGACGTTGAGTTTTGTTGGCAAGCTCGCTTCTGATACCTGGATCTCGTTCGGCGTGTAAGTAGAAAGACGAAAGCGAGAGAGAAAGTGACAGTTCCAATGATCATGGTAGGAATTATCTACGCTGTTCTGCTTGTTTGTTCGGAAGAGACGATGGGGAAAAGAGGCGGATAATCCAGCTCCACTCGACCTGGATGAGTCGCCATAGTTCAAGAACAGGGATTTATGATGTGAGTACTGTATAATATCCTCTTACATATTGAACTGTTTTAGGCTGTGACGTTCACTACTCTTTCGATCCGGAAGTCGACGCTGCCGACCCTAAGGTATGACGTCGCCATATCAAGCCACTGAAAGCCCCAAATTCGGGTTGCTCCTGACCCACACTAGCTTTTCCAGGCACGCCGCTCAGCTGCTACTCGGGGCCCCAAATATTGCCCCTCGTCAGTTGAAGGTCCCATTTCAGGGCTAATTTGGACCAAATACACAAGCCCACCATTAGGCGCCCAGTTCTTGACGCTGTACCCGAGTAACGCTTTCTGCGCCAGTTCCTAGTCCAACAGCTGTTCTTGCGATACCGAACTCCAACGATGGAGATTTGTGACGGGTGCACCACGGTAGTTGTGGTAGGTCTTCCTCGAGCGCAAGATGTTCCTACGGCAAGAGGCGCAGATACCCAGATTAGGAAAACCAACATATTTTCCATCGGGTATGTGGCACCTCTTATTGAAGTTAGCTCTAGGGGATAGCCTCGAAGCGTACCTTGAAACCGCCAGGGCCTATGAGAAGAGTGGAGCGGACTATACAGCAAATATGACTTAGAGAGAATCAAAATAAGGACCCTTTGAAGGCCGAGGATAGCATAAGAGCCACCAATATCACTTAAGACTTCAGTCAGGCTCGCTCTATCTGAGTCTCGGAGATCGCTAATCTCGAGCTGCGTCCATGGGGCATCAAACACATATAGGAACTAATCATATTGAACTATCTACCAACTTGACTGTCCTTAGAACGTGGGCCAACATCACCGCCGTTTCCCCATTCCCCAGCAGTAAAGGAAACCCCAGCAAGCGAGAATGTAAGTAGTCTGCCTCTATCTGCTCCATTGGAAACACTAGATGTTAGGCAGATGTGAGATTGCCTATTGGCACGACGGTGTCTACCTCAGGACGGAAGTCGAGCTCCTCCAAGGAGATCCCATCGTGTGTCATGCTTTGAAGGAGGTTTCGGATCTCATCGCTAATCCCATCGTCTATACACACTATTCTTCCTATTAGTTAGAGCCTACGACAACTTAGATTAATTCTTACATGAGATACTAAAATGCCCCTTTTGCTATTTTATTTTGTTATTAATAACTTCTCTGACTTGCAAAGGCCTATATATTATGTTAATATGCTCGCCTAATTGGATATAATTGCCTTAATTAGTGACGCTTAATAGGAAGTTGCCTAATACATGAATGTGGATATTAAGAATCTAGAGGCCTGTAAGTGCCTATGCTAACCGGAGGGTAGACCTCTATTAACCCGGCCAGTATCTTGCTTGAGCAGCTGCTGCATCCGATCGGCGACCCAGGCTGTTTGGACTATGATGATAATCAGCATGCGCTTTACTCATACAGATCCATCATGGACGGACTTTCTGAGTCTACTTGCTAAAACAGCGCGACTCTCCTCGTCTTCACCTCGTAATTGTGATACCCGTCGAGAAGTTGTATATGACTGCTGACCAGTGATGCCTATACCAGTCGCGAAGAGCAAGACGGTGCTATACGAGTCGAGATGAAGCTCTTTTCCATACGGTCCTTTAATTACGGCGGCCAGATCTATACCTTTATTAAACTTGCTTATGCAATAAGAAAAAATCCGATTTATAAAGCCTATTTTCTTTAGTACAGTCAGGACGGCATAGTTATCGCTACTATTGCAATACTACCATGCCACGTAGAAGGGATGGAGCTGCGCAAAAGACGTATGGCTAACCCCTGGAATACAAAGGTAGACATACTGGCCAGCCTGGTGCTTCCACCTTCGTGATAATCGTATATGGAGATGAACAGCGTCCGAGAGTAGGATATCTTCGCCGGTTGACCTCTTAAAGGTGATGGTTCAGACTGAAGCTCTACTAAGCGGTTTCCTGTACCATACGTTACGATAAAGTACTAGTCCAAACCACACGCACCCGGTAAACAACACCAAACAAACCGCTGCAAATAAATAGACGGTAGGAGATGCCATGGTGTTAGTTGGAGTGTGAAGATAAACAGCAGCGAGCATTGCCCAGTTAAGGGTAAAGTGGAGGGTTAGGAAGGCCTTATATAGGCGCCTGCAAAGAAGGCCAGACGGCAGGATCATAAGAAAAATACTCACTGCCTTAGTGAGAGTTAGCTTTACTCTCACGATTAACAGATATACGTATAATAATACCAGCTATGTCCATTCTCCGCTTAAGATCCGGTATCTATCTTAATACAGATACAATTACATAGAGAAGGCCTTTAATAATCGCGATAATACTAAGCCATCGATATATTTATATATAGGCTCTAAGGCCAAACCTATAACAACTTGTAATAATATTTATCTGCCCGCCTAGAAACAATAGGACAAGATTAAGAACAGATATCAGCCTAGACCTCCTAATAAAACTATTAACATTTCCAACGCCAGCGGACAGCGCAACAGCATTAGCTCCTAAGAACATAACAAGCATAAGAAAGTCAAACCAGCTTGTTTTGCTTAAACGTCGGAAATATTTAGGAATCTAAGGGTAAAATAGATATCTGAGGAAAGCGATCCTTCCGTAGCGTTGTGCTACAGCGACGACGGATAACAGCATAAAAGACAGAATAGAGGTAAGAATGAGACTCCCGAGGGCCACTGCGTACCAACTGGCGATGTCCATGATGAGGGAGACAGATGAGCACGGATGCGCACAGGATGAGCTCCACTGGAAATTGGGAGCCATACTTGGCGTCAGGAATGATATTTATGGGATATTTAGTTTGCAGCATAGGAGTTCGAAGTTGCAGGATCTGATTACGAACATTGAAGGCCTCTAGCCTGACAGGGTTCCAGGAGACGGTTCGCAGATGGATTTGATACTGAGCTGCGATGAAGCCCGAGCCTCGTAGATATGGGTACAGTTACCATCAGTTACAGGATTTCTGCAGAAACATGAATATCGCACCGATAGAATGCCTACCTGTAACAAGAGTTCCTGCCATGATGAAGAATGGGGGAAATATCAACCATGAGACAACAGCAGTGTCAGGACTCGACGTGGTGATTCAGGCAAACAACTCGGCAATGGGCTTCTCCATTGAAATAATGCCGCCGTGTTGAAGTCCAGAAGACACACGAGACGTTATGAGTCAGGTTCTATCTCACACCGTGTCGTCGTATCTTCCCTCCGCCCTGGATGAAATCTTTTTTCCTCTTCGCGCAACAGCAAGGGGCCTACTTGCATAAATATTTTCAGCACTGTCATTTGTTAGCGCCACGGCCGTTGGTCAACCTAGCCCGCAGCCAGTGTGTCCAACAACCNNTTGGTTGTTGGACACACTGCCCGCAGCAGCCTGATTCTTGTGTCCGCCTTGACAAGGGATCTGCCAAGTCCCACGTATGCCGCAACGCTGTAAGCCGCCTAAGTAGCTGCAGGCTACATGAACAACCCCCCGAACGTTCTGGCCATGTATCAACGCGATTCGGTGGAAGTTGCCAGATGCCTAATGCGTATGGTGTGGAGACCGGAAGGCTAACCGCTTTCGGGACATGAAGTCTACAACGAAACTTCAGTCTTTGATCAGCTTCGGAGAACTTGGAGCGCTGGTGGATTCTAGAAAGTATCTAACGGGCCGAATGGGGATAAATCTGACTTACCCTGGCCGGAACACCAAGCTCATAGACCAGAGGCGAGTCGATGATAAGAGATTGATATCTCTCATGTCGCAAAGTTAGTATGTAATAAATTCATTTCAAAAAGATTTATCAGCGGGAACCTCGTGATTTGGATACTCCTGCGTCGTTTGTAAGTGGTTTCGTTCTATCATCCCGCTGTTATCGATTACTCGTGACGTCTATGACACACTTGATCCACCTTGGACACGACTATCTCCTTGACAGTGCTAAGGCTTCAGTGCGGTCACTCACAGGGATCATACCCATTTAGGGTAAGACGACTGACGGATACCTCTTTCAGCACTGATTTTCGCCCGAGTGGCGAGTTTCTCAGCCATAAAATCCTAACTGAGATAAGCATAATAGCGGCTAATTAACCTAAGTTACGTTATTTAATTCTTAATTTTTAGTTATTTTAAGCTTAGTTCAAATTTTTAATAATTTTCTTAAAAAGGTATTGTCGACGAAATAATGATCCAGGAAAGCATGTTTCAAAATCTCGGCCCTTGCCAGGCGCGTCTTCATAACTAAACAACCTATTTTAAACCTTCTGGCACCAAAGAGCTCAGGTCAAGGCTGTTGGGAAATGTGGAAGGTCCTGCGGAGGTTGAAGGTCCTCATGGGACCAGCTAGTTTGAAAAGCTCTCGCCGATAACCTCGTGAAGGCCGCATCAGGCTGTTACCGCCCTAATTGTACAGCCACGGGCACTACGCTGGTTCAACCTGGCGTATGATAATTGGCGGTCCATTCCTTTCCTGTTGCTAAAAACAGGATCTTCTAAGTCTCTTTCGCCGTATCCATAGCATTCGCAGTAGCCTCATCCAATTTATCCTCTGGCAGGCCCAGCAGCTGGTTGTCTGACTCAAAGTCAGCGTCGCCAGTGGCATAGAACACTCTGGAGAACATGATTTTATAGAAGCCCATCGGATTGCCTTCAGCCAGTTCCTTCCCACCCTCCTCATACCGAGCCTTGGCTGGTTGGTACTTGATCTCCCAGTCAGCATCAACAGTCCCAGTTACTCTCTCCGCGCTGTCGAGTATGTCCCGCTGGCTGACGTTGAAGCTGGAGATGAAGGCAGGTCGGTCGCGGAAGCGAGAGAGAGCCACAGATTTGTCGCTCTCGTCGTCCGGGAATTTCTTCAAGCTCAACAAGGCTGCCACAGCGCGGCCACATTGAGCCCATGTCGATGTGGGGATGGCCTTTTTACCATCATCAAACATGGTGACCTTGCGATTCTTGAGGTCGAATCCAAACATGTTCTCCGTAGTCGTCAGACCATACTCATACCAGAACCCGACAATCAGGGCGATACAATTTAGACCGAGCTGTTTCACTTCGACAATGTTGTCATAGGCGTACTGTGTCACAGGAATATCGCGCCGGATGCTCTCGCTGTCGTAGAAGTTGAGACCGTAAGCATTAGGCATGATATACGGCACACCCGCCTTGGCAGCTGCCTTGACAAGTCTGCTATGCGCATCTGGGGCAGCGGTCGCAGAAAGTGTAATGATGAGAAAGTCTTGACCCGACATGGCAGAAACGAGCGTCGGTTCATCGTTGTAGTCAACGACAGCAGTTTTGACGCCTAGTGGTAAGATACTACTACTGCCAGTTCGAGTGATGGCTGTGACCTCGTGTTGCCCTGTTTTGAGGATGTGTTCAGTCAGGGCTTTGCCGATTCGCCCACTTGCCTTCGAAAAGTCAACGCTGAATAAGATGAATGGGAAATAGGGGCACTGACACCAACAACGGCCACCTTCCGGATGTAGTTGACGAACCCGTCGGGCTGATCCTTGGCATATTGGTCTTTCATGGTTGGAAAGAGGTGGTGAGGTCAAAGAAATTCAAAGAAAACAATCAGTAGCGGGCGACTCCGGCTGAGACTGTGGGGAGCGAGGTAAAACTTGGTGATGTCACGAACGATGTCCTTACAGGATTGGAGACACGCATGATATATATGGCTCTTGATCCCGCACTGAGTCCCTCTAAAACTACCATGCCAGCCCCACCGACTTTGGTCCATTCACAGACGAGGCGCAAACTCAAATGGTTTGAAAAACTCGAGGAAGTAACGTCGGGGAGCCGCCCCGAAGTCTAGATTATCATTTTCAGCCTGCTGACTTGCGTGTCCAGGAAGTGGGGGATGGGAAGCCACCAGAGACCCTACGGACATAACGAGATTAAGTGAAGACTGGCGGACTTAGCGTGCTAACCCCGCCAGGATGGTTGATGCCACCAGAAACCCAATCCAGCAGGGTTGGCGAGCCGACTACGAAGAGAGGCTATTGCAGATATGGGAGAACAGCTACAGGCTGCGCGACGTTGGCAAAGAGGTCTACGCTACAACTGATGAGGCCTCAATGGATCACATTGAGCGTAGGCTTGCCAGGAGCGTTGCCAGCTCGGCATTCGCCACGATTTCGCCTGCCGCTGCTTCCAACCACCGCAAGAGCACCCGTAAGACAAAACAGACGGCCGCGGCATCAGCGATTGTCGATGAATATTCCCGGTACTGTGCCGAGGATATTGTCAACAGTCAGTACTACAAGAGCAGACCTATTGACTGGTGGACGACCAACGCGTATCGATACCCGCGCCTGTCTATAATGGTCGTTGATATGCTCAGTATTTCATCGTCGTCTGCAGAGAGCGAGAGGACGTTCAGCAGCGCAGGGCTTATGACGGCGCCGTTGAGAAATCGGCTGGGGAGAGAGATAGTGGCTATGGCTCAGTGCATTCGATCGTGGAGCAAGGCTGGGATCTACAAGCCGTCGCTGCCGCTGGGTAGCCTCAACGTCGCTTCCGATGATGGTGATGATGATGATGATATATTCCGCCCGGAGGGACCTACTCTATAGGGTACTACCGCTACGATACATAATCCCTTCCTATGTTTTCTCGTGTTACAGAAAGCCCTTAAGTGAAGCAGATCCTGATGCGTCTATGCCAGATTGATCTCTTCCGAAGTCAGGATGGCCTCTGACGGTCAGCGGGATTAGTCATCTGTTCGATCGAACTTCGATCGAGTCTTGGGTCGAATCGAATGATAGGTGCTGAATTCGATATCGAATCTACGGTAGACGTGCTGGATTCGATTCGAATCTTATATGGCCACAATCGAATCGTACGGCAATGGTTGGCATTCGATTCGATAGATGTCTATGCCTGGACTCGATTGAATAAGCCTCCAGCATCCTCTGCTAGTGCTACTGTAATAACCGCGCGGCACTTGTAGTAAGCAGGTCACAACGCCAAGGTCTAACGGGGGAAGGCGCCCAGAAATTGGCATCATCCCATATGTTGGCTTCGGCCAAACATCCACCGATCCGCATGGGGGTTCATCCGATCCAGTTAGGGCTGTTCATGGGATGACAGCGACTTCGCTACTTGGTTCTGGCAGCGAGCAGCAAGGTAAGCAAGCGCGCGGGCATATCGCCACCGCAACCGCTACCCCTTGAAGTGCAAGTCAGATATGGAATGCATTATCCCCGAGATGATCAATCTCCAAACGATGCCCTACTGAATAGGCCGAATACCCCGACCAAGACCGGACTTAAAGAAGGACTGAAGGTCAGCCAAGCTTAATGCACCGACTTCTGCCTTGGCGCCAAACAGACACAGCCTGCCACGTACCCTAGCCTAGGTACATGTATATACTACGCTAGGTGCAGGTCGGGGGTCGTGGAAGAAGTTCAACAACGGTCGAGCATCCTGACGACAAGGAACAGCGGTGAGGCAACCCTGAGGAGAAGCAGCCATGCTGACTAACCGAGTCAAGACACTGGAGCCTAAAGTCTCCTGGACGACGACCTCGGTAGTTTTCGTACTTGATGATCTGTACCTTCCCCGGGCAGGGGCTGCTGTGCTGAGCCCCTGGGTGTGGGTAAGTGCTAACCCGTACAAAGCTAGCGTTCCGGAGTGTGAAAGGTGTCCGCCGTAATAGACTTTGAACTCCCAGACATCTTTAACTTTACTTGGTACGGAGTATGTCCAACCGAGATTCTATAGTTGGAACTGGTCGTTAACTCCGTTTATACCGCCAGCTGTAGAAGCTTTGGACTTACACTTGCCAAGCGCCGACCAGCTTCTGTATCCTCTCGAACTAAGTCCGGTCATCTTCCGACTGGATTCCGTCATGTTTGTTAGGTCCGATCCTGGAGTGCTGGAACGCTAGCCGATTCCGGGCGAGGCCGTCACCGTGCCCCGGACCGAGAACTTAAGACATGGCCGCGCATCTCGGGAACGGACCACATACTTGCCCTTGGACAGGGCGAGATCTTCGCTAGTGCCGCGAAGCTGCGCAGACAGCAGTTCAATTCCCCATCATGCCACACGTTGGCTCGCTCCAGAGCCCCCCCTGCCTCTCCAGTGCCATCATGGACAAGGACAACGTCATAGAGTGCTAAACACATTGACACACGTGGATCCAAAGTCAGATGCTGTTCAGCGATCAAGTTTACGAGGTCGACGCTATCCGTGAACTTCCATCACCCTCACGCGGCCATGGCGTAGCACCCAATCATTGCATAAACAGCCCAGAGGTCAACTTCAGGGTGTCCAACAACCAAGTCAAGTAACTTGGTTGTTGGACACACTGGTCAACTTCCGGTGTGAACATCAAGATGTCGGCCACGTCCCGCGCCATCTTGAGGCCATTTTCCGCCATGTGCGCCAGGGACTGTAGGATCCAGTCTCGCATGAGAGGATCCGCCGTGAGCTAAGCAGATGCATAAAGGGGGTACAGCATTGTGTTACATCGCAACATTTGCAACGGTGAAAAGGGCATCACGTTCTCGGGCCGGTCTCCTGCCCCAGAAATTAGAGTTAGCGCTCCGAAACGCTAGCCTGATCAGGGCAAGTGGACATTGCTTAGACCAGAGTCTGTGCCGCTTCGTGCGGAGCTGTCGGCCCCACTACTAAGCCGAAGCAGATCCTACTTTTGACGACATCTCGTCAAAACAATTTGGGTAGTGGTGACTTCAGACTCAATCCACAAGAGAACAACCGGTTCGCAAACGAACTGCGTCAAAGGCATGCAATGGTAAACCGCGGGCAACCGTCAAAGGATTGTCTTCCCTGCCGGAAGAGGAAACTCCCGGTACACGGTACACCTCCTTACTACCTGTCTTCTTGGGCATCCTCGGCAACTAACCCGACGTAATGATAATGGGACCTCCTGTCTGAGGGCTGCGGGAAATGCCGGAGAGCTAGGCTGAGGCGCCATGGACATCATCATATTATATTATCACAGTATCAAATTCTTCATATCATATTATCACAATATGAGAAAGTCCATACCATATGGGTTATATTGCAATATACTACTTTATTGCTATATTATTAGCAACACTGGACGTCGTCATCGGCGCGAGTCGTCCGCCGTTCTAACTCAAATTTCTCCAGGAGGGTGGTGGCCGAACCAGAAGCGAAACCCAACATGCTCATTGTTTCTCTTCCTTGTTTTTTCGGAGTTAGGATATTAGCCACGACAACCTGGGCCGCCTGACTCGTCCCGCAGAGTTTATTCAGAGTTGGCCGAAGAACGAGGCAAGCTTCTCGACGGCCTGACCCACATATTCAGGCTTGTCGTAGAGCGCGATGTGCGTCGCGCCTTCAACGATGAACAATTCCTTCGGCCCCTCGGACATAGTATAGGCTTCGTCGCTGTAGATCTTCGTGTCCGCCTCGCTGCCAGCAATCAGAAGCAGGGGTTGTGTCAAAAGAGTCGGAATCAGGGGAAAGGTCGAAAAGGCCAGCATCTTGTCCATACTGGTCATCAGGAAGCGACCCTTGGAATTGGGGTGTTGGCCGCGCGGCGTCCTGTAATAGTCATAACCCTCTCGAAGCATAGTGGGCGTCTTGTCGTCGATGTCTTCCAGCCTTTCGGGAACGAAAGGAATGTAGATCGGGGCCGCGCCATTGGCTTCCGCCGTTCTCTGGGCCGCAGCTGCTTCGAGCGACTTGATCTGCTCGACAGGAGGGATGGGGTTTCCAAAGAACCTTCTGGCCGCTTCGCCCATCGGTGTCGCGCTGACGCCGGCGACGGCCTTGAACCGGCGTTCGGTCTGGGCCACGGCGAGCGCATACCCGCCACCGGCACACACACCGAAGACACCCATGCGTTCGGTATCGACGAAGGACTGGGTGGTCAGAAAATCCGCCGCGCAACGGGCGTCTTCCACCCTCGTCGTCGGATCCTCCAGGAGACGTGGCTCTCCTCCGCTCGCGCCTTGATAGGAGGAGTCATAGACGAGGACCACAAAACCATGCGCGGCGAGCTGCCGCGCATAAAGGCCGATGGTCTGCTCTTTGACGCCGCCCGCAGGATGAACCCCCACGAGTGCCGGGTATTTCCGACCTTCCTGGAAGTCATCCGGAAGATGAAGATGCGCGGCGATCCGCCCAACTCGGCTTTGAAAGGTAACGTCGTTGGCCATAATATCTGGATTTCTGATGCCACCAAAATGCAGTAAGTCAGGGCGTGTGAGCCTTGGGTGAAGATTGCAGATGAAAGTTGGTGGAGAGCGACTATGGACGTGGGAAGCGGTGGGTTTAAATAAACTTTGCGGCCGGTTAAAGTGACGCTAAAATCCGGGACTGTTGGGGTTTTTTGGCTGAGCCCCCTTTTTTCTACCGGCGTGCCCGTCCTCTAAGAGCCTTTCGTTCCTTAAGGCATTGGGCTTAAGCTTAAGGCTTATCTCATCTCCTTAAGGCCACGGAGGCTGCACCTGGGTACCAAAGCAGGGTCGGCCCGATCAAAATGCACTAAAGCAAAGGTAACATTAGCTACCACCTATTTTTGTATGGTGATAGAGGTATACACACTTCTCGTTGTTATAAAGTGCGACTTTGCATACCGGGCACCAATACCTCGTCTGCGACCTCACGATGTTGCCGTTGGCCAGCCCGAGAGGCCTCCTTTTCTGGCTCTGTGACCGTGTTTGCCCTTGCCGATACCCCTTACAAGCAAGGCAAGACGAATTTGACTTCCGACGGACAATATCGTGTTCTTTTGGGTGTGTTTTTGGGTCGGTATCGTCCCCGGCGCGATAATTCTGTCTTGACTGACTTTCTTCGTGATATGTGTTGAATAACTCGTTGAAAATGCACTCTCGCCACTCCCTATGATTTGTGAATCGCCTCCAATTAAGCTGCGGCGCCCGTAGCTGTGCAATATAACTGTTGACGAGGGCAACGTCGAGTAAGAAGGTCCAACAGAGAGCCTGCCAAGCAGCCCGGCGAAAGCGGTGTTCATAGGCATACGATGCCCTCAACTGATCACCGCGATCAACATGCTTCATTTCGTCGTTATAGGTAGCAGGTACTGTCGGGATATTTATCACCTTGACAGCTTCGTCACCGAAAAATTGCTATATTGGCTTGGCTTCTGACTTTGTTGAGGACGGCCTCTTCCTCTTTCGATTGACGCGTTCGTCGCTCTTGAACACGGTGGTGAGGAATAACACAAGGCGGTTATCTTTCCAACCTATTTGGTTGACCTATGAGTACAGCACATAGACAAATTAGTAGGTATTTCACACATAAATGCGTCATAAGCTAGTACCTTGTTGTCAGGCGTCGGGATGACCTTGACCGTATTAAACCCATAGCTAGTCTTGAACCCCCCCGTCAGCCTTCTTATCCTTCCATAGCTCTTCGTGTATGCCGCAGTTAGGGCGGGCGGTCCCTGTGGCCCCGTGACCATGCTGACGGAGGCTGCGGAAAAGGTCTGCCGATGAGAAGAGGTTATCTACAAAGACGTGATATCTCGCTTTTGGCAGCAGATTTAACGAGGCCAACAACGACGCCCTGGGTCGAGTTCAAGGCGATAGGCTCGTCTTCTGTGGCAGGCTCCTTCCCTGCGGCCTTGGCTGTGCCCCCAAGGCCACCGCCTCTTTGACCTCCCCGGTCTCTTGTGGATGACTTCTGCGGGAGAAGTTCAACACCAACAGCGCCGTATTTCGCATCCTTTATGTGCCACAGCCAGCGGATAAAGAAGCCTTTTTAGGCGATGACCCAGATCTTGAACCCTAGGAGGTTTGGCTTGCCCTTGACAACTGTTATCTCGTTCAATCTGCCGGTATAAGGGACCATACACTCATCCACAGCCAAATGGGACCCCGGAATGAAGATCTCTGCCGACACAACCTGTATATGATCAGACCACTCTTCCATAGCTTAGAATACCTTCGGAATTGGCACAGTCTCATCGAACTTGGTGTGGTCAAAGGTGCAGATGTGACGATGTATGAGCTAAAAGGGAAGCAAATTAAGGGCACAGGGATAAGAACTTGGTTGCTCAGCGGTCAGGGTTAACGTGATTAATACCACTGGTCGAGTTCCAAGACATATTCATGCCTTCTCAGTTGGGAAGGGCCATGTTTAAGCATCATACGCTCCTTCCCCTCATCGGTCGCCCTGAAAGTGATACTGGCTGCCGTAACTCCTTCCTTTGCCTTATAGAGTCCACCGAGATATTCCTCTCAAGACACCATTCATGCGTCTTAGTTAGAAGCTTCATCCCCCTAAATGTAAACTCCACTCTTGTTAATGCTCGCTGACGGTACTAGCTAATTCTATCTCGCCACTACCTTCTTGGGCGGCCACACCCTCATGATTCAAGGCTTCATATCACAGGGCAACTCTAAGGCGAGGCAGATATCTGCCGCACCAGGATGCGTGCTGGAGTACTATGCGTATGAATGGATGGCTGGAGATATGACGCATGGTTAATCTGTAGGCAGTAGTGTGGGTCAGGGAGCGAGGCAGGCCTCGGGATAGCTGGTTAAAGATGACACGAGGACCGTGAGCCGAAGCTGAAGGCACCTTTGCCAGTACCAGAGACATCTTTGTTGACGCGTCAAGGTTAATGGCATAGTAGAGACGGAGGGCCAATATTGCCGTAAGATTGCTTATATAAGCCTGTTGGCTCTAGAGCATCTATATCTACTTCCAAAGGGCGCTACTTATGCATTCCTCTCCTCTTTGCTCTAGGATTTGGCAGTAGGTGGGCATTTATTGCTACTTATTTATACAAAGATATATAGCTAGGCAGCATTCTATCTTAGAATGCGCTTTTCCCTTTAGTTAGGGAGGTTTATGAGATAGCTTATGCTAGGTAAGACCATTCCTCTTCTTGCTCCTAAGTACTACCTATCTTATGCATCTCAACCTTTATATCATATTACCTTCCCTTTCCTGCTTATCCTTACTAATAAATCCCTTGCAGCCTTATACTCTATAGTAGATTTAAGGTCCTAATATCACCTAAGGAGGGGGACCCTAGATATAACTATAAGCTTATATGGCATCTTCTTAAGTCTAACCCCTAGTTAATAGCCTCTTTAAGCCGTAGAGCATCCTTCCTATCCCCTAGGTTGCCGAGATACCTAGATAGTTGCCTACTATTACCTTCTTTATTAGGAAATTAATATATATAAAGGAGTTATAAGTTAACCTCTTATATAGCTCTGAATTATCTTAGGTTAATAAAAGGTTTACCTCTTAGGCAGTATTAGAGATATAGAATCTACCATATTATTAAACTTTAAATTAATCCGTTCTAGTATTACTACTAATAAAGGTAATATATAATATATAAGGCATAGGTATTAGCAGAAGGAGATAGGATTTACTAGGGTTACCTTATATTAATAATTATATAAGTAGATTTATATATCTTGCTTTATTTATTATACATAGAGTACTATAGTATCTTATAGTTAAGGCAGGCTAGCTACTAGAAATTAGTTAAAATTAGCTAGAGGCTAGAAGATCCTTCTTAAAAGAATATATTCTTATAAATAGCACTTAGAGTAAAGCCTTAGTGTGTATAACAATTATGGCCATTAAGTCGGGTTATTATAAAAAAACCAGGGAAATAGTCTAAACAGTGACGGCGTCGAATATAGAGGTCTCTCAGGATATAGGTTCACGCAGGTCAGATTCCTTGGTGTAGGAAAGTCTAACCGGGGCCCAAAACAGGGGCATGTGATCCCAAAAATGGGCATGCTCAGACACCTCAGCTCAAGCTTAGCCCGCCTTAGCCTAAACTCCGGGTCCCTCAGCCCGACCTCAGCACCAACTTAGCTTAGAGCGGCAGGAGCTTAGTTCTAGAAACCGAAATGGATTTTGGCGTGCTTGAGTTTCGTCTCCGAGTTCTACGGCATTGCAGTGCAAGCGGTTAAACTGTGCCGGTTTCATCCTTCGGAAATGAGTACTTGCTCAAACCCTGGCTCCGCATAAAGATCCACAAGTCAAGATCACTAGATAAAAAGCAAGCTTCCAAGTAAATTGTCAATTGATTCGGCTCTGGAATTGACAAGCTTCCTTAGTTTTACGTACTTTACCCGGTGGCAAAATGCCAACATATTGAACCCCAGATCTAATATAACCCATTCCCCTCATTCTCTCAGCACCCAAACCTCTTTTGTATCGATATTGTAACCTCACCAACTTAGCCACGCCATTTATGCCGAGCCGGAAGGATAATCGATCGTGAAGTTGCCGAAAACCATGTGCATTTCTCGGAATGTCGATACCCGCACGGCTATTCCAAGCTTTATTCTGTCGTGACCTCATCAAAGCTTGGAACCAGGTCTCCGCACTTTTCGGGCGTAAGGATGTCCTCCAACGCGGACAAGATGGTCTACATCAGAAGTGTTTACGTAGTCAGGGCTGGCATCTGCCAAGTCCGTCAAGCCGCAAAGACGCATCGCGGTTTCCAACTCATCTCGTAAAACTTGGAGAATGTTAGTATTGGCCAGGCCGAAGCTGAAAGTTCTACATGAACTCCAGGTGGTCGTGACTTACTATTGAAGGCGTGTTCGACGCCGTCTTCGCCGTAGCCTACTGAGTAAGCAAATGGTCTTCCAAGGCCAACAGCTGACGCTCCAAGGCAGACAGCTTTGAGTACATCGGAACCTCTTCTGAATCCGCCATCAACTAAGACGACGATCTTGTTGAACACTTCGGGGCAGTTCTTATGAAGCTCCAAGAGTAGCAAAATAGCCGGAGGAGCTGTGTCTGCTGCGCGACCTCCGTGATTGCTCAGAACAATACCCTGCACACCAGATTGCATAGCCAGTTTGGCATCTTCCCATCGTTGAATTCCCTTGATAACAATCGGGAGGTCGACTTGAGCACGGAGCCAAGTGATATCATCCCAATTCAGAGATGGATCAATGAATGAGCCCGTCTGACGTGCCAGTCCGGATCCTTTCCAATCTTCCCCTGGCCCGGCGTTCTCGCTTTTAACCCTCTCGTCAGCTTCTCGCTTGGACACCACGGGTAAATCTGCTGTGACAAAGACTGCCTTGATCTTTCCGGTTTTTGTGACCTTTCTTAGCAGGTCTTCTGACAATTTTCGGTTCTTGTTCACATATAATTGGAAAAAGGCTCGTTCCGGCGTGACATCAAGAACGTCTTCATGCGGAAAAGATGAGGGTGTTGCCAATGTCTGAATGATGCCCGTCTTTGCTGCTCCTTTGGCCAATGCGAGCTCTCCTTCTTCACCGCCAGTCAAGGCCGCACCAGTCGGTGAGATATACACGGGCAGTTGGAGATTGCACCCAAACAGATCAACTGCGGTATTGACTCTTCGGACATCTCTCATCACTGCTGGCCGTAGCCAGATCCTTCCGAGGAATGAGCCGTTCGCGTCACGGGTGAGATTGTCGTTCGCTCCTCCGCTGATATACGCCCATTCCTTTTTTGCCAGTGCTGTTGATGCTGCCTTCTCAAAGTCGTGCAAGTTGATTATGTCGCGCAGAGGAGGTCTTTCATTGGGACTCTTTGGCTTGTTCTTTGCTTTCCCATGGGATTCCGATTCCTTCTTCTTGTTGCTCCTGGACACTTTAAGAGATCCGAGATGATATCTGGCATCTAGTGCTTTCTGTACCAACGACGGCGCATGGAAACTGTTGTATTCATCACTCGCATCCCTGCCAGCATATTGATAGATGACTTCCTCGTGTTAATCAATATACATTCTGTGGTGCTAGAAAGCTGCGAACAACTCACTCTCGGCACCTCCTGGGTGATCTGGGGCAAAATCCGTGAAGTCATAGACTTTATCATTAATCGCTAACCATAGATCATCAGGTGTATTATGCACGGCGATATCCTCCTCGGAAAATTGTTTCGACATTGCTTGAGTTGTAGAATCAACGTTAATGCAGCTGAATGAAAGGAACGTCCTACTCTTTCACCCGAAAGGTCGTCTAAGTATATATTTAACGTATCGGAATTGCCAATTGCAAACGGAATTCTCAGATCCAAGTGCCCGGAAACCATATCTCTGTATTCCGATTGGTGGATCTGATGCACCCCGCATTACCCATCCGAGGTAAAGCCTTGTCCCCTTCGGATACTACCCGGTAGCCTCGAATGCCTTTTTATGCATTCGCTGTAGCCCGCAATCATTTCACAACCAGACTGGCATGTATGTATTTCTCATGCTGATACTGTTTCTATTGATCCAGAAATTTTCTCAACATGTTGAGGATAGATTCCAAGCTCTATATAATTGTGCGGCTTTTTGCTGCAAAGAGCTGAAGCCATTTCAATGTTCCAGCGTAAAAAGTATTGCGCGGATCAGATTCCTTAAACCACAACTCAGAAAAGAGAACAAGACACTACCTTCGGCTTGTATTTTTAATATCCAGGTCAATGACTGTCGGTGGAGCTTAAAAGCAACGAGCAGATATCATTAATTCAAGTATGAGAACATCCAACTTAGGCCAGATATAAACATATTAAACATAGTTTCGGGAAATCTATGGTCCGGATCACCCTAGTCATGCTTATCTTAGCATGATTTCCCTTATCTAAAGCGGATCACCCACCAATTAGCTAGTCGTTACACATATCTAACTCATTTTGCAATTAATGTTAGCTAGCCTTAGCTAGGAGACAATAGTAACAGGAACGTGGAAAGCTGAAGTTCTTGAACTGGTATGCAAAATGAACTAGTTGTCAATAGCTTGTGTGGCTATATGTTAGTATGTGGATTAGTTTAACGCCCTGAAGGCCTCGATCAACGCCCAAGCAAATCGAGACCAAAGCCACAAGAAATCGCAGGCTCCACATGCCTTACTTATGTAGCCAAACTGTCTAACAGCAAGTCTTATAAAGATGGCGTGGTCTGCAAAAGTGTTTGAAATATTATTTTACTTCCCAACTGGAGACTGTGACGAGACAGGACCCGAAATCTGCATTGTCGATTCATCACTATGGTCAAGATACAGGTTCTCTACTCATTAGCAGTCGCTGCCTCAGTGATTGCTGCGCCCTCAGGGGTCTTTAACTCCCTCTTTTCGTCTCTCGATCGGCGAGCTTGCACCAATCCTTCAAACTTGCTGAAAAACCCCGGCTTTGAGTCAAAATCTATTAGTAAGTCCAGTCGACAACCAGCAACATAATTCCCAGCCTTTTCCATTACTCCTAAGTGAATTCACTTACCCATGGATAACCCACTAACATGAGCCAGGTCCGTGGGTTTATGCTCCATACTATCCAAAGCAAACCAGTCAGAAGCTTGTAGCTTCTGGCTACAAGAGCGACCATGCTCTCCAGATCTCTGGTCTTGCCAAGACATCCAGTGAGATGGGCTTCAGCAGGCTTCAGCAGAATTTCACGACCTGCAAGGCTGGAAAGTACCAGTTATCATGGTCTATGTACCTTCCCAAGGGCGCAGCCCAGGGTATCGACCCTCGCACTCCTGGAATGACGATCTGGGTCTATGACCCCTCCGGCGCTGCCCAAGTAGGAACACTCTCCTTTGGTCCCGATTCTTTCAACAGCACAATTGGGTATCCCGTGAAACTCGGGAAGCACAAGGCGAATGAGTGGGTGAGCTTTTCGACGAAGCTGGCGAATAACTTGAAGGCTGGTAAATGTACCTTGGTTGTGAATTGGTTTGTCCCAGGCCAAGAGCAGGGCAATCCGTACGGAAAGCTGACGTTAAAGCTCGACAACTTTGCTATAAAGGCTGCTTAGAGTAGCTATAACGTACAGGTTGGTGTTTAGTGGCTTCTTACAAGAGCGACATGTATACACCCTGGCCTTTCTCTCTGGACTTGGCAATAATGAGAATGTTATACATATAGAACTTTGTCCTAAAGATTCCTTATAAACCCATCATTCACAAGCTTAAGATAGAGATATACTTAATAAGAGAATTACTATAATACTTCAATTGTGTTTTCTTGAGTTGTTACTGGGCTACACCAAGATGACAGTAAAGGGATGAGATACAGCCGGTTTTCCAAACTATTCAAGCAAAAATCTATTTATGTTTCTACATTAATATGCTAAGATGCAGCTGCAGCAATAAGTGCCGCGCCTGTTCCAGAACCGTCTCTTGTAAGTTCTATTTTTATTCTTGCTTCATTGACCTTCCCAATTGCTTCAACGTCGCTGAGAGCAGTACGCATAAAGCTCTCGAATGCAGTGTGGAATTCAAAAAGCGAGCCGTCAACTGCAATATCAATCACCTCACCCGCCAGTTCAGATGACTCGAGGGTGTCTTTGGAGTCATATGACGATCCACTTGTCGAAATGGGCAATGGCTCTTCTGAGCGTATGCAGCCAAATACGCGCCGCATAAATCGTGTGAAGGTGTTCCGCCGGCTACCGGTCTGGGTTGGTGCCGGCTTCTCATGTATTTGATGTGTGTGAGCTCCGACGTTCGTCTTCTGAGACTTGCCTGAAATCTCAAGCCTGCCCGACTGGATGATAATTGCAGCAAGACCAGCGCCAACCAACCGAGCAGATCGTTGCACGATCGCAGTAGCCAGCATCTGAACAGTTTGTAAGTCCTTGGACGTCACACCTGTCGCTGCTAGAGTATCGGTGATATAAGACAAAGCTGACTGTGAGTTTTCTGGTGTCGACTCTGCAACCTTTGACAAGAATGCGGTTTCAATACCCATGTGAATGTAAACTGGGCTTCCATCCTGATATGACATGTCCAATGCACCATTGCGCCTCAGGTCCAAGAGTGCCAATCGCAGTAGCTCCCCGAGATACATGCCTGAGACCATCTTTTCAAGAAGACCGCATCCAGAATCTGAAGAAGACTCGTCAACGAGTTTGTCGAACCGTGTATGAGGAAGAACGTTCAGCCCGTCATCCCACGATCCCCATTCTGTATTAATCACCATGATTCCGTCCCTCTGAGAGCTTTGCGTGTGATCGGCTCCTACGTCGAGTCTTTCAATATTTGACATGCGCTCAACATACGCAGCATTCGTGCCAGTCCCGAGGATTATAGATGCCACTGTTGAGTTCTTCGTTTTCGACGTATATGCCCTAGCAAGCAGCGTTCCAACCGCATCGTTGGCCAGAACGCAAACTCGTACTGGTAAAGACATCTCGTCAATTGCCTCCTGTAGTAAGGCGCAAGGATCTTGGCCTAAAGTGCTTGGGATATCCCATCCTTTGTCCCAGTGGACAAGGGTACCGCTAGAGATGGAGGTCTGTTCACAAGTGAAGCTAAATGTGAAGCCAAGATTGAAGCAAGCCTCAGGGTTCTCACTACTTCCATCACTTGTATGCTCATGGAGAAGGTCTTCGATCTTCAGGGCGATGAAATGGAACAGAGGTTTGTGACTTGAATGTACTCGAATATCATGAGGGACAAGGTGCTTCCTCTGGAATACATCGAAAGTCGAGTCGCCATGAAGCGTAACAGCACACACTCGACAATTTGTACCGCCCAAGTCGACTGCAAGAAAAAGACCCTTTTCTCGGCCACTGGGGATTTGTGTGACAAAAGAGGGTATCTGATAAGCATGCTTGTCTTTTAAACCATGTTCTGATAGGTCAGGTCAGTGAATATACACAAGAAAACAAGCCACAATGCATACTTATCTGTTTAACAAAATAATTCGTTATCTGCTGTATTTTCTCGCTCTCAACTTCAAACTCCTGGGCAACCGATTGAACAGTTGCCTGATGGCTGTCACCTAAGCCATCCTTCAACATGGCAAAGCAAGACAGGCAAAAGATAGCGTAAAGATGGAGGCAATGAGTCCGGAACGCATTGCAAAGGCAAGATTAAAGACTAATACCAGAATTGTCAATAATTCCGTAGTTGCCTCAATCTGCATGGAACATAATGGTGCAATCTCATTGCCAGGCTTAACGGCAAAGTCCGGCCCGGAAGCGGCCAACATCGGATTGAGTAGCCACATTTGTACTAGACCAGGGATGACTAGTTTATAAGCCACCAGGGAAATATCGGTCACTTCGCCGTTCTCTCCTCCCCGCACATTTCTTGCTTCATCCACTTTGCATATGCACATCCACTGAGCAGAGCAGACATCCACGTACACTACAGGCCACTTTGACACTCAATCATGACATTCGGCGAAGATTCCCGTCCTCTGGACCGCGACGCCCCAGATGAGGCTTCAGCACTCAAGGCCCGCAAGGCCTGCAGTGGGTACCCCCTGTCCCTAAACCTATCGGCACCAGATGATCCAAGACATCGAATGCTGATTAAGCTGCCAAGTAAACTGCCGGAAGCAAAAGATGAAATGCGTCCTCCAGGGTAGCAGCGAAGCATGTCGTCGATGTCGTCGAGCAGGACTTCCTTGTGTGTTTGTACCCAGAGCGAATGCAGCTCAGCTACCCTCGCTCTCAGGGACTCTGGATCTAGATTTCAAGAACAACGTCCTATCTAGGCTGAAAATTGTCGAGGAAAGGCTTTCCATTGTAGCCGATGGTGATATGGACTTTGGTGCTGCGGGAATGTTCTCTGCAGTTTCCGAGCATTCACCAGAGCCAACCCCCGATGGACCGCTCTGGAATGCGATTGTACTGCTACAGAGGTGTTCCCCAACCGTACCACCATCGATTTGGCAACGTGATACTATTGAGTCGCTCTGGTCCTCGTACGTTTCTTCTCTTTCCAATGTAAAAAGTCATTAGTAACGTCTGTTGGTTCCAGCTTTCATGACAGGATGCCAGGACTGCATTTCATGCCCGATAAGCAAACATTTTCGACGCCTCAACCAGTCCTACTTGCATCCATTCTCTATTGTTCAAGCAGGCGTGGGCCACCAGACGTGTCAGAAATTGCTCCCCAATTCTTCACCGTTTTGTGCAACGCTATCGCCCAACTGAGCATTCCCAGCAGTGAGATTGGGACACCTGAAGAGTCAACTGTCTCCCAGGAGGAATGGGCTTTCCAGACTGTCCTAGGTATAGTCCTTGCTGGTTTGCTGACAGAGGGTAATATAAAAGAAACTGGAAACTGGATTGCTATTGGCTACCGACTGATGCTAGACTATTGCCCTGCTCACGTTGATGACACGTCGAGAGAATGGCGCAAACTATTCAGCGGCATTCAGATCGTTGATTTGGAGCACTCGTCGATTTACCTATCCTGTCCAGTGATTCCCATTGAAGCACCACTGCCAATTCTACGCATGTCACCCCTCGATCAGTTATACAAGCTTTCCCGTATGATGCATACGGGGTTGAGTCACTTTACTGGGCGAAGATTACCAACTATCTGGTCCTGTTTCCAGGAATCTAGCCTGAGCTACCATGACTCAGCTACGAGTTTCACTGCCATCGATGGAATCCTTATTAAAGATTGGGCAAAGCAACTAGATGACTGGCTTCAGGAGTTCAAAGGGAAGATGACAGAACCTGATGACCAAAGCAGCAAGTTGGTTCTCCGTCAGTATGTCCTCCATCGACTACTTGTGCTATCAATTTATCATCCTGCTCGAAGTGGCAATCTTTGGGCGCACAGCATAACGTCAAATGAGCAGGAAGAGCTACTCCTGTCAGCGAGGGCGACCCTAAAGCTTCACCAGCATGATGACTCCATCTGGGCTAACTGGGATTTAATCATGATAACCTGGGCGGCTTTGATCGTTCTGCAAGGATTACAAGGAGGAGTAGGGGAGATAGATGGTATACATTATCGTGCATATGCGATTCAAGCGCTAACCGTTTTCTAGATATGAGAAACATCAGGTTGCACCTTGATATTCTAAAACAAAAGAATGAGCCAAAGCCCAGTCTTTGCGATAAGCTGATTGCGCGACTAGAGGACAGCCTCCAAGATATTAGCACGCCCGATTTCACCTACGTGCAGCCAGGCCATCCTACAGTCATGGACCCCACGTTTGATTACTCTTGGCAATTATTCGATCAAGTCAATCTGCAGCAGATACAATTTCCTGGATAAATAAAACTACCGATTTATCTAGCAAAATTTGACCTCACATTCCGACAGGGAAGGTTACAGACCGAACCCTCATGGTGGGCGCTATACGTGACGCCATGTTATCAGGCTTGAGGTCGCCATCTTCATCCCCGTCAGCTGTCAGTGTGGGTGATGGAGGAAGGTGGCCCGAGACCTCCCTCTGCCTGATAGTCTTTTCGACTCCCTGAAAATACTGCTACTCGTCAGTATTGATTTATGGAGACAACTTGGGTTCTGCACTTACGTTCACCGTCTTTACCTTCAACTCGAGGGTAGCATCTTTGTCCACCACTACCATGCTCTTTGGGTGTAATTGAAGACATGAGAGTGTGCAGAGATGGCTGACTCCACCCTCGACCGCCTGTTGAATGGCAATGGCTTTCGAGGCCCCAGTGGCAATGATGACCACTTCTCGTGCATCCATAACAGTCTGCACTCCAACAGTCAGAGCCATGTCAGGAACTGCTTCGATATCGTTGTCAAAGAATCTTGCATTTGCAATCCGGGTCTCATATGCAAGAGACTTGATTCGAGTTCGGCTGACAAGACTGGAACCTGGTTCATTGAAAGCAATATGGCCGTCTGTGCCAATACCTCCAAGGAAGAGCTCGATGCCACCGAATGACTTGATCTTATCTTCATAAGCCAAGCATTCACTGAAAAGGTCAGGGGCATTCCCATTGAGCAAGTGAATATTTTCTGGTTGGATGTCGATATGTTTGAAGAGATTGTGGTGCATGAAAGAGTAGTATGACTCAGGATGCTCGCGGGGTAGGCCGACGTATTCGTCCATGTTAAATGTCACGACATGTTGGAATGATATCTTGGAAGCTTGGTATGCTTTGATCAAGTCATTGTATATATGGAGAGGGCTGCTTCCAGTGGGTAGGCCGAGGACAAATGGCTTTTCGGATGTAGGATTGAAAGCACGAATGCGGCCTGAATTATTGCAGTATCAGCACATGTTGCAAACTAGGTTGGAGTTTTATATAAGCAGGCAAGGCTTACTGATGATATAGTCAGAGATGTATTGTGATGCCTCTTTAGGGCCTTCGCGGATCACGAGACGCATCTTGAGTCTAAAATCTGGATAGGTATTTGAATAATAGTAATTTATGGATAATGTAAACTTGCACACAGTCTACATTTTAATTCAGCATCAACTGGTAAATGGAACTTATACACTTCTTCTCCATCACTTGCCAAACTATCCATTGTGTCATTTGGGTATGATAGAAGCAAGGGAGAAGCCCGAACTTTGCCGGTGCGTAAACTGAGTCAAACAGAGTTTCATGGTAACCACTGGTCCGGGATAGTACGGTCATTCTGCGGCTCCGGTTGCTTGGGTACGGCACGCTAACAATTTCAAGTTAGCTCCTTGTCGGCAAATGATAAAGATACGGCGAACAACCAAGTGCCACAAAAGACCCCCTTTGGAACATGAGTCAAGAACCGATCCAGCTGAACTCTAAATTCTGAACTCCTCTTTATTGACATCTGCTATGTTACACTACTACTAATAATCTACCAGAAACATATTAACCCCATTACTCAGTGTTGCATCCCGCCCCTTGTCATTCTAGCACGTATAAGTCATGTCCAAAGTGACACTGGGAGTACCCTTGAATCCCTCAGGCACCGCGTACGAGATGTTGTAAATCCAGTGATCCCTCAGTGTAGCTCCATAAACGACATCCTGCTTCACCAATCCTGGTGCAGTAACGTTCACATCAAGACATGGCAGCTTCTCAAGGCCCTTGACAACGTTCTTCCCGCCAAGAGTCCAAGAAGGAGGAATACCAGTGAGGGCAAAAGTGAAGATGTTGGCTCCATCCTGTGTAGTGTTGGGGTAAGACACAGTCAACTTGTTTGCTTCCGCCTTTGCGTTCAAGGTTGACGGGCTGGGGTACAGCGAGAAGAAGCCCATGTACGGATAAGGCTTGTGCGAAGGATCAGATGCCCACTGCACGATAGCTGGGACATACTGATTACCTCTGTTCTTGGTCTCATTAACGGTCTGACCGCCAATCATGAGCTCAGCACTGAGCCAAGAGGTAACGTGGCGGGGGTTGTTCGAGTCAAGCTCCTCGTAAATGGTCTTCTTGATGAACCGTGTACCCTTCCACTTGCCCTTGGACTTGATAATGGCCTGAGCGTCCTTGGAGATTGTAGGCGCGATGACATCCATGACAAGTGCAAGTGCGGCACCTTGAGCGATATCGTAGAGAAGATCGCCTTCTCCGAGAGGAGGCTGGCCTCCAACACCGCGTCCGTAAACACCCCAGAGAACCATAGATAGAATCTGAGAATGAGTGGTGGCATCACGACTGTAGGCACGATCGTAAGGGCCAACCATGTTACCGAGATAAGGGTTGTAGTGAGCAGCAATGTCCTTCCACATCTCCCGCAAAATGAACTCTGAGTTCTTCGTCATGGGAGCATCCTTGGGTCCATATGCAATGTTTGCCGCAAGAGCCCAAATGTCAATGCCGTAGTAGTTTGGTGCATTGTACTCAGACAAGGCATTTTGACCACCTCGCTTGAAAAGCTTCAGGAGATCGTTACCCTGCTCCTTAGCAAAGTTGATGAGGACCTTGTTGTTCTTTCGCTTTCCTACCCAGCCAGTGGTGAGGGCTCGCATGATGACTGGGTTGGAGTAACCAAGAATCAGGTTGTCATCCAATGGGAAAGATCCATTGCGACGCATTCCTCCAATTGCAGCAGCCTCAAGTGCGTCTTCGATGCGTGTTTCAAGACCAGCTGGCAAAAGGTGGCCGAATTCCTCGACAACTTGAATAAGCTGGGTACTGACAAAACGGTCAGCATCTCATATTCATCACTGAAAAGGTAATCGCGTATGACTTACCCAACAAATTCTCTCCAGTTGGGATCATAACTACCATAGATCGTAGGAGGATAGAGAGGCCCATTAGGAGTAGGGTCAGGCTCATCTGGTGAGAGTTTGAAAGTACCGTACCAAGCTGAGTTGAAATCGCTGTTCAGTTGGTTTGCCAAGCTGATAACAAAGTCAGTGAAGTGATCTTGTGATTATGACAAGCCGCATCAAGTATCTGACTTACACATTCTCAATGGCCTTGACAGCAGTCTTCACATCATCGCCCTTGGCACGATGCAATAATCCTGGAATGTGCCAGGCCGTAAAGCGGACAGACCATTGGCCATTGTCCTGGTACCAGACGTAACCATAGCTTGAATCATATCGGGAATCCGATACCTGCATAGAGTAATCGAACAGGCTCTGCGCAGCTATAGACTTTGTTAACACAAGTTGCACGAGTGGAACCTTGACACAAACCTGGTGTGAGCTTCTGGCTATTGCTGTTGCGCTTGGCTAGGCTCGCTGCAGACGCTGCGGAGCCAAAGGCCAAGAAAGTGGTAGCGAGTGAAAGAAGACCCATATTGAATGTCTCAACTTGAAGTGATACGGCAAAAACAAATAATGGACCTGCAAACTGGAACAGACAAAGAAATGAGTGGGAAAAACAGCCCCTCTTAACATGACTCCTGATCAACAGTCTCTTTCCCCAGATCGTTCCCAAACCCTTGGGATAGGATGGGCAAAACCGGCGAATGACACCGGCGATTTTGACCCTCTTGGGAACTTCTCCGCATTCTA
The DNA here is from genome assembly GCA_014824405.1 of Fusarium sp. NRRL 66896. Classification (NCBI taxonomy): domain Eukaryota; kingdom Fungi; phylum Ascomycota; class Sordariomycetes; order Hypocreales; family Nectriaceae; genus Fusarium; species Fusarium sp. NRRL 66896. Next base: position 23,879 of record JABEER010000640.1, on the reverse strand, counting down.
ACCTTGCCATTCATCGTCTAGACTAGTTTTATCAGGCTAGGAAACAGCTGATGAACGCTCACTCCACACTTGATAGCGGCCCCAGCTTTTGATGGGGCAGCAAAAGTTCATGCAAGTTCAACAATGTCTCTCTCCAAGTGGATAAACACGGAACTGATGCGCAATTGTTCCGTTCATTTTGTATTGTACTTGTTCCTTGGGGATATGCTTCTTTTGTACGGTTGTAACTAAAAGCATATATCTACGCCAGCTTGTTAATGAATATGGTCCGACAGCTGTAATGACTCAGGTCCAATTCCTTGAGCATGCATGGCAAAAGTTCAAACTCTGACTTCATTACCCGACATGGGGGGACTTATTTTCGCATGCAATTCCGGCTCCGAGTGCCTGGTTGGACCCTGATCAAATGATAACACTAACCAACCAGGCTAGAAAACAGCTCGAGATTGGCTCCGGCAAAGTTCGGTGGACTCTCCGATGCTAATCACTTCCATCCTTGTCTGTCATGGTCGCGTGCACTCTGGGGACTAAGCTAGCTCCCCCCATGGGGGTCCGATAATAGTAACGTCGCGGGGAACACCGGCCCACAAGAGATACGATATCGGGCACAGATGGTAGATAATGCTACCTTCTCTCCCCTCTCTCGTTTTGCATGCCTCCAGTCAAACCTCATCTCACCCTCGTATCACAATGGTTCAAGCACAGGCTACTCTTGCTCTCGACGACCAATTGGCCGCTGGCTGGTTTGGCTGGCTGACCAATAAGGGCATCCTCAAACTCAATGCGATTCTCTGCCTTTCGCTGATCTCCAGTTATGCCACTGGTTACGATGGAAGTAAGACACCCAACTACATGGCTTTGTATAAAGTTACCTTGACTAACCACTTGGCTAGGTATGATGAATGGCTTGCAGAGCTTGGATACGTGGAAAGCATCCTTCAATGATCCCGATGCCAATAAACTCGCCATGTAAGTCTTGACCGTTGAGGCTTAAAACTTGGCACCTTGTCAAGTCTCTTGGCTCCATGACTAAACTGACCCACTCCAGCTTGAACGCAATTCAGAACATCGGCCAACTCGCAGCTTTGCCATTTTGTGCTTGGTTCTGTGACAAATATGGTCGTCGTCCCGGCCTTGTTGTTGGAGCGACTATTATGCTTCTCGGTGTTGGTATTCAGGGTGGTGCCCAGAATACGGGCATGTTCATTGCTGCTAGAGGTATTCTTGGTTTCGGCTTGGCTTTGAACATCACAGCCGCACCTGTGCTGATTATGGAGTTGGCGTATCCCACTCAACGAGCGCCTATGGTTTCCATATACAACACTCTTTGGGGTCTTGGTGCTCTCTCCGCAGCTTGGATTACTTACGGTACATTCCGAATCAACAGCGACTGGGCTTGGCGTATTCCTTCCATCCTTCAAGCATTATCCAGTTTTCTCCAGCTTGGTCTATGCTTCCTCATTGACGAGTCTCCTCGATGGCTGGTCGCTCAAGAGCGCGAGCCTGAGGCCGAGAAGCTTCTTATCAAGTACCATGCCAACGGAGACAGCGGTAATCCAGCAGTGGCTGTCGAGATGGAAGAGATTCGAAGTGCCATTCGCTTGGAGAACGAGGCTATGAGTTCCACCAGCTATCTATCTTTCTTCAAGACCAAGGGTAATCGCCATCGTTTCTTCATCATTCTCGCAGTCGGCTTCTTTAGTCAATGGAGTGGTAATGGCCTGATCAGCTACTACTTGACTTTGATTCTCAACTCGATTGGCTATCGATCTCAGGAGACCCAAACACTCATAAATGCGTTACTGACCGTCTGGGGATTGTTCTGGGGTGTTGTGTTTTCCCTTCTTGTCAACCGCATTCCCCGCCGCGCCCTGTTCCTCTTCTCGACTCTTGGTTCCCTGGCAACCTACATTGTCTGGACAGCTCTCGAGGCGACCTACGAGATGTCAACCGACCTCAACGACGATGGGACTGGAGGCCCAAGTGGCATCGCCAAGGGTGTTCTTGCTATGATCTTCCTCTTTAATGTCTTCTTTACGGCAGGTTGGGGTGTTCTGCAAGTGACTTATGTTGTTGAAATCCTTCCTTTCAACCTTCGTGCAAGAGGCCTTGTCTTGTACAACCTGTTTGTGGCCTGCGCTCTAATCTTCAACCAATACGCCAATCCGATTGGTGTTACAAACTCGGGCTGGAAGTATTATATCACTTACGATGTTTGGTTGGCTGTAGAGGCTCTTGTCGTCTACTTCATGTTTGTTGAGACACGTGGCCTGAGCCTGGAGGAGACGGCATTGGTGCTCGATGGTCCCGAGATGGGAGACAGACTCGTGGGAGAGGTTCTGAAGAACACGGAGAAAACTGTTCAAGTTATTGAGACTGAGAAGCGAGCATCCATATAAAGGCATGGACGTAGTCAAAGTAAGATTCTAAGCAGCCGAGGCTGAGGTATAATTAATTGATTCTTCAGTATTGAACAATAATCATTCTGTATACGGCTTGTTATAGTGATTTACAGTTAATTATTTAATACTCGAACTATTCACTTAGGACAGTAATAACTGCTCACAAACTATTTCCATTTTGATTTCTCATCAAGCATAACTGTGAAAACTCGGTCACCTAACCTATAGTGTCTATACTAGCTTCACAAGTGAGGGGTTTCCTGCACCTCGCTCGAGTCATTGCTGTGGATGTTCGGTTTGCCGGCTTTTTTCGGCGAAAGTGGGGGTTTTCGTCTTATCATCCCTCAATCAGTCCACCTAGTGTCATCACCAAACTCCATGGCAGGTTCCTAATGTTCTTAGTATGCATATAACACCATTGCCATCTTCTCAATACACATACAAACCAAGATTAGTTGTAAATTCAACAAGTCTTAATTATTAATTATGGATTCAACCATCGACAAGCCAGATTACGAAAACCTCGAGGTGATACAGAGAAATAGGCTTGCTCCCAGAGCGTATTGGTTACCTCCTACGCATCTCTTGCTCAATGGAACATGGGACTTCCAATATGCTCCAACACCCGCAGAAGCCTCAGAATACCCCCCAAAGAATGGAAGCTCCGAAGAGGCTTGGTCCGCGATCAATGTCCCGGGCCATTGGCAGTTGCAAGGGCATGGTCATCCGCACTACACCAACGTCCAATTTCCATTTCCGTCAAACCCTCCTTACATCCCAACTGAGAACCCTACGGGAACGTACCGCCGACAATTCACGATTCCTACTGAATGGGATAGCACATCTCAACTTAGGCTGCGTTTTGATGGTGTTGATAGTGCGTATCACGTTTGGCTCAATGGCTCCTTTGTCGGATATTCGCAAGGTAGTCGCAACGCTGCCGAATTCGATGTCACAAGCATCGCCAAGAAAGACAGCGATAACGAACTGGTGGTGAGAGTCTATCAATGGTGTGAAGCGTCATACATCGAGGACCAAGACCAGTGGTGGCTATCGGGTATCTTCCGCGATGTGACTTTACTGGCACTCCCTGGGCAAGCTAGGATTGAAGACTTCTTTGTCAAGACAAACCTTGATGATAGCTACGAGAATGCCGTTCTCCAAGTCGATGTCACCTTGAAAAAGCCTGGCCCTTCATCACTTGAACTCCTTCTCATTCTTCGAGATTCAAGTGTCGACGTGGGTTCAACACGCAAGACTGTCAATGCCAACAGTAAGGTCAAGTTTGAACTCCCTATTTCAAACCCAAAGAAATGGACTGCCGAAAGCCCTTACCTGTATCAGCTCGAGATCTCTCTCCAGACACAGGGAGGAGAGTCGATTCAGACCATTGCACAGAATGTTGGCTTCCGCAAAGTCGAACTGAAAAAGGGCCTCATCACAGTCAACGGCTCACCGATCCTCCTTCGGGGCACGAACAGACATGATCACCATCCGATCCATGGAAGGGCTGTTCCATATGAATTTCTTAAACAAGACCTGTTGCTCATGAAACAGCACAACATCAATGCCCTCCGAACAAGTCATTATCCTGGCCAGCCCTGGCTGTATGACTTGGCTGACGAGCTAGGATTCTGGGTCATGGACGAAGCCGACCTAGAGTGTCATGGCTTCTATGACGTTGTCACCCAGCACGTCCAACCTGCTCCATATCTGGATTATGAGGGTAGCAAGGAGGAGTTCTTCCCCAAAGCAGCCCAATTCACCTCTGATAATCCCGAATGGCGTGAGTCCTACCTCGATAGGATGGTACAAATGGTGCAGAGGGATAAGAACCATCCTTGTATCTTCTCATGGTCTCTTGGCAATGAGTCCTTTTACGGTGTCAACCACGTCGCAATGATCGAGTATGCACGAAGTATCGATGACCGACTTATTCACTACGAAGGCGACATCAAAGCACAAGAGACTGATATGTACTCTTACATGTATCCTGATCAAGATCGACTCAAGAGACATGTCGAAATCGATGGGATCAAGGATGGGGAGTGGGAGAAGCCCGTGATTCTTTGCGAATACGCTCACGCTATGGGCAATGGTCCTGGAGGTCTGGATGATTACCAAGATGCATTCCGTAAGTATAAACGTCTTCAGGGCGGTTTTATCTGGGAATGGGCCAACCACGGCCTCTTACATAAGAACGGCTACTATGCTTACGGAGGCGACTTTGGTGACGAGCCCAACGATCACACATTTGTCATGGATGGTCTCTGCAATAGCGAGCACAAACCGACCCCAGGCCTGATTGAGCTGAAGAGAGTATTCCAGCCCATCAACTTCAAGTACGAGGATGGCAAGGTGTTCATCACCAATGAGTATGACTTTATCGGGCTGGACCATTTGGACGCATCGTATGCCATCAAGGCATATGACGACAAGTAAGAGATCATGAAAATATCGAGAGATGAAGCTAATGAAGGGTAATTAGGCTGTCCTTGCTCGAATCGGGCAAACTCGCAGTTCCAAGCGTCCAGCCCTGGGATACTGTAGAACTCACCCTACCTGTCGACCTGTCCCAGTATTCGGATCATGACGAGGAAGTCTTCTTGAGCCTCTCGTTTACTCTCAAGGAATCTGCGTCGTGGGCACCAGCTTCACATGAAGTAGCGTGGTTCCAGCACAAGATCTCCGCCGACAGACAACCCAATATTCCCGCCGGTCTGTCAGCCCCCGCCGGAAGTGTCAAGGTTGTCCAAACCCGAACCAAGGTAGAGCTGTCCGGCTCGGACTGGAATATTCATTTCGATCGCGTACGAGGATACGTCACCAAATGGTTCCGTGGATCAGATCTTCTCGAAGTTGATCCAGTCACTCGTGCGGCAATTTATCCATGCTTCTGGCGCGCGCCAACAGACAACGACAAAGACAGCGCGGTCAGCGTATGGAAGGACTATGGCGTTCACCGAATGACTTCTCAGTTGAGATCTTTCAAGGTTGAGAACGGCACAGACGGCTCTGGTGTCAGTATCGAGACCATGACATACTTTGCGCCTCCAGTTCTGGGATGGGGGTATGACATTCACACTGTCTACCACGTATCATCAGAGGGCGTCTTATCGATGAACCTTGACCTCAACCCTAAGGGGGTATTCCCAGTCGATGTACCTCGAGTTGGTTTGAACATCAGATTGCCAAAGACTCTCAGCCGAGCATCGTGGTCCGGTCGAGGTCCGGGCGAGTCTTATCCTGATAAGAAACACTCACAAGCCATCGGAATTTGGTCTTCGGCTGTTGATGACCTCGAAGTTCCATATGATGTGCCCCAAGGGAATGGAAACAGAATGGATACCCGTTGGGTGCGGCTTGTGGATGCAGATGGTCACGGAATTAGAGCTTCTAGGCTTGATGCCAGGACCTTCAACTGGACTGGTGGCCGTCTGTCAGATCAAACTATCGAGAACGCAAAGCATCCGTACGATCTCGTTCGCGAAGACGCTACGCTGCTCAACCTAAGTCCAAGGGTCGCTGGTGTCGGTAGCGCTACATGTGGACCTGGTGTGCGTGACGATTTACTGGTCAAAGTTAAGCCTGAGACATATGGATTTGTATTAAAAAGTATTTAGATTAAGTAAATATATAGCACCTTCATTATAGGACTATCTTGAATTATAATAAACTACAACCCTTGAAAACTAAAGGGATATATATTAATCCATTTCCTTTTAATTACAGTGTGTCTTATAGTCCCACTTCCGATAGCTTCCAAGTTGCCTTACACAACATAGTAGCCTTCCGGGCTTTAACATCAATGTTCAAGGGTTCCCAAATATACCCAGACTTACCTAGCTCATTCTTGTTCCATCTGTCGCCCATGTAAACGTATCTGCCAGCGGCTGTTCGAAGGACGAATGTAGTCTGGGAATTACAAGTTTTACTACCCGAAGGAGCAAAGGTTGCAGGTTTGGTCCACGGTCCCTTGAGGTCCTTGGTCGTTGTATATTGGTTGTCATTCTGAAAGTCTTTAGCGTATGAGACCTGGGAGATAGCAAGGGGGGCATACCGTAGACCAACCAGTCAACTGACTTCCAAAGAAGTAGTACACTCCGTTGACCTTGACAACAGCTGGTGCTTCAAGTGCTGACATGAACGAGTATGGAATGGTAGCGACCAAAGAATCAACCACAGTGTAGTTGCCAGACAGCTGAAAGAAGTGGGCACCTTCTTTTCTATCTTCGGCAACAAGGTAGGCAGTGCTGTCATCGTCAACAAAAAGGGTCATATCGCGAGAAATGTGGCCCTCTGGTCGCAGGCTGCCGAGGTACTCATAGTCTCCGCAGGGTGTGTCGGACACAGCAACGCCAGAACGGGCATCCTTATAATCCGATCTGTCAACGTGCATCCACATCACATATTTGCCTGTCTCCTGATTGTAGATAGCCTTTGGGCGCTCAATCAAACGATCCGGCGCTAAATCTGGGTGAGGGTTGTTGTTTGTCAGAAGATCATTCTGGAACTCCCACGAGAGTAGATCCTTGGAGCTGTAACACTATGTATTCTTCAGTAAGCTGTGCGCTAAGAGGTTGGCCTTGGGGTCGATCAGGAACATACTGCCACACTGTTGAATAGATTGCCTCGAGGATTGCTGGCAGTGCTCGTCTTGTTCTCCCCGATGAGGTAGTAAGTCCCATTTACTTCAAGCAGACCTGCGCCATGGGCTTGTAGGCTTCTCCCATTGGTGTCAAATAACGGTTCTCTTGAACTGATGACGCCATTTGAAGCTGCTGCCGTGGTAACACAGCCGATCAAAAAAAGAACTGGAAGCATGATTTCAGGGTTTGTTCCCTTGGCGAGGATGCTGCAGTGGTAGGTTTCAAAGAGAATTAATGATGCTGGTAGACCAATCACCAAACTTATAATAAGCTTTGCGTCATGCTTCTTAATATGACCTGTTGCAATTGGGCAATTCATTTCAATCTTCGCATTTGCCGAGACTTCACCCGAGAATCCGGAACGAATGTAGTGTCACTGATTTTAGACGTCGTCTAAACTCTAATATCTGTTATTGTATCACTCATATGGCTTACCCCGGATCCCCCAACGGCGATCCTCGTATTAGAAGTGTGGGGTACAGGGACAAGTGCAGGGGCATTAAACATTTTGAACTTGCTGAGCTTAGCGACCCGATTGGCATCTCGGCCTTTTGAGAAAGTAACCCGATGTTTGTTTACAATCTCTATTAATCTGTCCTTTTCTTTCTGAAGGGCAATGCAAGTCGAGTATTGTAATAGACACATAAATAGAGCAGCCTTCATTAGAGCCTTCATGGGTTTGACCATCTTTGGTCCTACGGATCTAAATTCATATCAGTCTAGAAGAGGGTCCATTCACTTTCCTCGCAGGCTGCATGTCTAAGGTTGGGGATCGACAAATGCTGATGACCTTGTTGGACACGGCTGAGCTGAATTCTAGGCTCGGGTCCAATTAGTTAGTGCAATGCACAAATCACGGATGGCCTTTGAGCATCGGGCATCGGGCTATATCCTATTTGAGCAAAGGCTGGTAAAACAGTCAATTGACTGACTATCTACTCAGTAGACTACCCCACGGGATTTATCGTATTGACCCTGTGAATGTGCGGAAAATTCCAGAGACACCCAATTGGTTTAGATGAAGATTGGGGGTAAAGGCTGGAAAGCAATGCTTGTGCTGTTGCGCTATGGGATGGAATACAGTAGTGGGGGCAAGAAGAACTGATTCAGAAGTGAATTGCAAAAAGCTTATACTGCTTTCAACTTGTGCAGTTATAAAAGAAGCCATTGCCCTACCTATGAATTCCTATCTCAACAACAATATCAGCAAAGCATTCTTTCACATCATGAAGCCTCTTAGTTATCTATCTACTGCTTTGGCCTTTGCCGCCCCCTTGTGGGCGACGAAGATACTTCCTAGAGATGCCTCGAATTGGCCCAACGGCCCCTTCAGCACCAATGGCCGCTGGGTCGTGGATGTCTCCGGACATGAAGTTCATTTTGCCGGCGTTAATTGGCCTGGAGCTTCTGAGGTCATGATTCCAGAAGGTCTGCAATACCGCTCAGTTCAGCAGATTGTGTCTCAGATAAAGAGTGTCGGTTTCAACGCTGTGCGTCTGACGTATGCCATCGAAATGGTTGATCAGATATATGACAACGACGGTACAGATATCAGCGTCGAGGCCGCTTTTGCCAATGGCCTAGGAACTGAAAATGGAACGCTGGTTCTCGCAAAGGTGCTCGAGAATAACCCGTCTTTCACTAACAAGACAACCCGACTTCAGGTACAGACATAACATCTGCCAGTGGATTATACTAACAGATATCTAGGTATTTGACGCCATAGCAGAAGAACTAGCCAACCAGAATATCTATATCCTCCTAGATAACCACATTTCTAAAGGAAAGTGGTGTTGTGGCGGCACAGACGGCAATACCTGGTGGGGTGATACCCAGTTCAACGCCGCCAACTGGCTGCGCGGCCTAAGCTACATGGCAAATCATGTAAGTCAGTCCTACGACCAGCAGTTCGATCGCTTATGCGGACAAGGGAAAACAATGGACCGGACTTGTCGCAATGTCACTCCGAAATGAGCTTCGGAACGTGGAAAACAACTCTGCCCTGCTCAAAACATATAATTGGCAGACATGGTACAAATACGTGCAACAGGGCGCCAAGGCCATCAACAAAGCCAACGGCGACGTCCTGGTCTACCTTTCCGGCCTCGGCTACGACACGTGGATCACTCCGGTCTTTACACAGACTGCACTAACGCCTGGCAAGGAGGTCTTTAACAAAACTGCCTTCGCAGGATTTTCTGACAAGCTCGTCCTCGAGATCCACAACTATGAAAAGACAGTTGGCAGCTGCGCAACTCTTAAGAATCATCTATACACGAAGGGCTTCCAGGGTATGAACTCCACTGATGCTGCGACGAAAGCCGCCTTTCCTGTGCAACTCACAGAGTGGGGCCACCTGATGGATGCCACGACCTGGCAGGGGGTTTACTCGACTTGCTTGAGGAGCTATGTCGGTTCTATTAAGGCTAGTTGGTTTATGTGGGTGATTGCAGGAAGTTACTACACGCGCAAAGGTCTTCAGGATAATGATGAATTGTGGGGTTTATTAAACCATAACTGGACGAATTGGAGGAACCCTGATTTTGTAAAGTCGGGGCTGGCCCCTTTTATCCGCCAAACCCTTGATAATTAGTTTACTTTATACGGGGTATTAGGTTTCAAGCCATAATATTCCTTATAAGTATTACTCTCGAAGCCACCTGCCGCCCTTTACTATTGGCCGCAGATTATCATCGAACTCATAAACAATCGGTGTTCCCGTAGGGATGTTCAACTCCACAACCTCTTCATCCCCCAAACAATCGATGATTTTCACCAGTGCACGAAGTGAATTGCCATGCGCCGCAACAAGCACAGTCTTGCCAGCTCTCAAGTCAGGAATGATATACTCCTTCCAATACGGTTCCACGCGTTCCACCACGTCTTTCAACGATTCTGTCCTTGGCGCTTGGATGGATTGGTCCTGCAAGCGCGTATACTCGTGCTGTTTCTGGTAGGCATCATCAGACATTGGTGGCGGCTGAACATCGTACGAGCGCCGCCAAATCTTGACCTGCTCATCCCCGTATTTGTCCGCCGTGGTCTTTTTATTGAGACCTTGTAATGCGCCGTAATGGCGCTCATTAAGCCTCCAGCTTTTCTTAATGGGAACCCAGTGGCGGTCTGCGACGTCAAGTGCAATATTGCCTGTCGTAATTGCACGTCGCAGCAGCGAGGTATGGTTCAAGTCTGGTAAGTGATTGTGTTTCTTCAACAGCGCCCCAGCCTGAGCTGCTTCAGCGCGGCCGTTTTGAGTGATACCCACGTCTTCCCAACCCGTGAATAGGTTCTTTTCATTCCATGTGCTCTGGCCATGTCGAAGAAGTATTAATTTAAAAGTCATCATGAATTTGACATTTGTTTTTACTTGGGATTTGAAGTAAAAAAACCGCCGTTCTATAGGTGTTTTATAATCCCTTGATGAATCAGTTATGGGTACTGTCGACACCTTGATGAACATCCGAGAGTTCCGGGTAGCACAACTGACGTCACAAAGGAGTGGCGTTTGAACGAGAAGGCCAATTGTCTGTTGGTTGGTCGGTCTTTTGTCCTGCATGGCCAGATAGCTCATGGGTCGAGTCTAGGCTAAGATGCGCTGTCGACGTTGTTACCGCATTCACGAGTTCAAATTCCCGCGCACTTACAACGTCAATTCCCGCGCATTTATAAGTTCAAACCATACGTTCATGCTGAGTAACCTGTTCGTGGAAGAAGAGCTCTTCAACGCAACGTATAACTATGGCAAGAACCAAAAATTATGCGAACAACTCGGCTGCAATGGCAAGATTGTGTGAAGGCGTGGTATTCAAGACTTAGGACCAGGTGCAGACTTGCCATACACTCTGAGCTGGTGGCATGATCCAAAGGCGCAGATTGCAGCTGTTCCGCACAATAGTTCTGAAGAAACATTTTTCAACGAACAGTGTCAATTGATCCGAAAAGCTATGAGATGATTCTCCCTTATCTTCCCCAACCAGCGCTTCTTCCAAATGCTTTCAGTGCAGCGTTGACCTCTTTATCCAGTCCAGTCTTTTTATATCCATATGAAGCCAGTCCACCAGTCTTAGCCGCTGTGGCTTTCAAGATCTGCGAAGTTATACCGGGAAATTGAAAGAACTCTGTAGGCTTAGGTGCGAGAACGGAGCGTACACCTGCGAAAGCCCTAAGCTTAAATGGCTGACCATCGAACTTGTTGATGCCAGGCAGCTTATTTGGTGAGCTGGGCGATTTACACCCAATAGCACCTACAATAGCACCCACGAAAGCGCCTGTTGCAAAGTTGGAGCCTGCATCGGCGAAAAGGTCGTGGTTAGTTCCGTAAAATGTGTTGGATACACTGCGCTCTGTTGCTTTCGTGAAAACCGATGCCGCGCCTCCGAGTAGCGCCTTGCCACCAACGCTTGCAAGCTTCCCAATAACTGAGATAGTCTTGGGAGCCAAGTCCAGTCCTATCTTGGAGGCTAGTCGGCCTGTACCGGCCATAGCTCTGGCTGGAGTTGCAACGGCGCCGAGGGCACCCGTGGCACCCCCGATGAGAGCATTGATAGCCACTGTGGTTCCAAAACCGCCCCAGAACTTGCCAGTGTCTTCCTCATTGCGGTTATCGATAGAATAGGTGATACCGGCTAGGCCACCAGCGCCTAAGGCTCCGACAGCCGCAGCGGCAAGGACGCCGGCTGCACCTCCTGTCGCCACAGTTAAAGCAATGGCGCCAACAATCATAACTGCACCGAGTGCCACGCCTGCTATCGCCGACCAACTCCAATGACCAGTAGGGTCGACATGGTTGATGGGGTCGTTGTTCTCAAAAGCATAGCGATTGAGCCCATCAGTTCGTATCAAGAGATCCACATCGACAATGTCGTCGGCAGTAGTGAAACGGCCAACTAGAGGATCGTACCATCTGCCCCCAAAGTCCAAAAGCCCAGTGTCCTCGTCAAGTGTTTTTCCTTCGTAAGTGCAAGTTCTGTCGCGCTCTTTCGACGTGTCCGGGTCCTCGGACTCCAAGGACCCGTAATCATCATAATCAAGCTTCTCTTGCAACTCCGCACCTTCACCCTTGTAAATATGAGTGATGTTACCCTTGGTGTCAGCAAAGCAGATGGTTGCAGTTCTTCGGCCACCTCCGAGTGGACGCGATGATGTCGCTGATTCATACATGTTGGAAACTGTCCCCAGCAAGAACCCTTTCCCGAATAGCTTGTGACGAACAATTCGCAAACCGTCTACCAGGGAGTGAATACTGAAGTCTGGGCTCACCATCAACTCCCATGATCCGTCAGAATGTTGGCGTTGCAATGTTTCTCCCTCGAAATCGGTGGTTATCTCAAGAGAGGTAGCTTCTGTCTCGTTCTTGTACGACTTGAGCCATCCAAAGCTATCATAAATGAAGTTAAATGTTGACGAACCGGCGGTTCTCTTAATCATGCGACCGCTAGCATCATAGCACACATTGAACAAAGACTTTCCATCCTTTGTTCCACGAGCTTGGCCTGGCACGTACTCAATATCAACTCCGCGCTTATGCGTCAAATTACCCGTAGCATCATAAGCGTAAAGCTTCTCAAGCCCGTCTCCTGAGTTGGAAGACAGTAGTCGCTGACCTTGATATGAGTAGTCGGTAGTAGATCCAGATAAGAACTCATGTCTGCGTGCAAGCTTGTCGGAGTCATTATACATGTAATGCTCTTCGACTAAACGAGAATCTCCAGAATCAAGGCTGTGCTTAAGTGGAAATCCTTGCGCATCATAGGCCCAGTTGTGTGTAAACCTGTCCTTGAGTCCTGTTCCTTGTACATTGATCCTTTCAACATTCTCAGCAGCGCCGTATTTCTCCATGTCAGCTTGCAAAGACCAGGTCGAGGCTAACCCACCAGACAACACGCTTGACTTGACTAAGTCGCCTTGGTATTCATTCTCAAGTATCGCTCCATCAGGGAAGACTTTTCGTGTAATGTCGCCCTGCCAATTGTACACCATTGTAGTGATATAGCTGGTACCGTCTGCGACAGTCAATTTGCGCTGGCTGACCCGACCTTGGGAATCATATACAAAATCGAAGCGACTTTCCAAATGCGATTGGCTTTCCTGAGGGTAGATGAGAATAGAAGATGGCTTATCGACACCCGCAGACTCATACAGGTACACTACTGCGCGTCCATCTTTGCCCGTCTTTCGTAAAGGGCGTCCCTTGGCGTCTCTTTCATAGGTAATGATATCACCAGAAGCGTTGGACTCAGAAATAAGATAGCTTGCGGCATTGTATCGGTACGTTGTCGCAGACCTTTCAGCCGAACTAGTATTCTGATATTTGTTGTTGAGCGTGGTAATCATACCCTTGGTGTTATAAGTGCGAAATTCCTTGTTTCCAGCAGGATCGGTCGCCAAGATCATGTTCCCTGAGATATCATATTGGAACGTAGAGCGAAGGCCATTTTCATCGATGACCTCAGTGATAACATCCTCCTGACCGATTCGCAGATACTGCTTTTCGACAAGCGATACTTGCGTCATGTCTGCTAAGGACGTCTCACGGCTTGGAGCAGTCAGAACCCGCTCCCGAATCTTTGCGCCACCATCAAGGAAGGTTGTCGTTGATACGATGTAGTGACTGCTATCCCCATGCGCAGGGCGAACTTGCTTCGTTGGCCGTCCCAGGATATCGAAACTCGTCGTAGACCCATCCCACTGACTAGGCGTCCAGTCTAAGTCAGAGGTGGCAGCTATCTTGATGGGAAAACTCTCAGAGATATGGTTGCCTCTGGAATCATATTCCCATGAATTGTATATCATTTGGGAACCCTGACCATGACGAGTATACTTTTTCCGGACTTGTTTTGCGCAGTCAAAGACTTCCAAGATCTCACTTTGATTCTGGGTACCCTCTCCTAAATGTATCAGGGCCTTTGTGCCTAGATAGAATAAACCAGATGGGAGCTTTATGTGTTCAAAGGTCAACGACCTATATGGATCCAGATAGGTAGAAGCAAGTATTGTAGAAAGGCTTGTGTCGCTAACAAATGATGTGGCAGCGAAGAAGTCGGAAGAAGTCACACTGCTTGCATCTTGTGTCGTACTCCTTAGTCTTGTCTCAACGGCTCTACCGAATTGATCCATGCGGTAAGCCGACAAAGCTCCATCTTCTTCCAACTTAGCAACTTCCTGGCCACTAGCTTCGTCAAAGGCAGCTAGATGAACTGAAGAGATTCCAGGCCCCTCATATGCTACCTTGACAGCAAACGAATTAAACACTGTATCGTAGGTCGTGGTCTTCTTTAACCCTACAGCATCAACTGTTTCAACCTCATTGCCGTAGGGGTCGAAGGCAAAACTCTTGGCGGCAAAGGCACTTGTATCTGATGACCACTCAGAGATTCTACTCAACACCGCTCTGGATGAATCATACTCGAAGAGGCTCAAAGACGCATCTCCATCTTCAAAATTGGCCATATCAGTGTTATGTTCTTTCGACGAGATCTTCTTGCTGGTTATCAAGCCGGTAATGCCATCGATGGTTGTGTATGTGCATCTTTGCCAAGATTGGAGTACCAATTGATCTAGCACTGACTCTGAGGAAGACTGAGTTGTGACATTCCCGTAGTCGTCGTATGAATAGGTAGTAGAGCTGCACCGGGCGACGGCATCGCCTTCCCACATGTCGGTTTGCTCTAGTGTCTTGTTTGTATGATAAATCTTCCATGGGCCTTTTGTATTGACAGCAAATTCGTAGGATGTCTTTTCGGATTTGAGCAACTTGCCTTCTGGGCTCTTCGTGTCAATTTGGCGCTTCAAACTTGTCATGGGCCACGTCTGAAAGTACTTTTCGGTAGTCAAGATGCTGTCAGTCACGTTCAGTGTATGAACCTCGCCGAATCCTTGCCACCCCCTTCCTTTGGTGTTGATGACTGCTGAGGAGTAGGACTTCTTGACAGAAAGCTTGTAGTCGAGCGAATTGACAGCCTTGTCATTCTGATAATTCAGACTTGTAACAACATAGTTGGGAGCTCCAAGAACCTGGTAGCTGTCTTGGGATTGATTTCGATAGTTCTCCCACGAGACTGATGGGGTGTATACCGAGGGGTCAGACAAAGGCCCGTAAGTCAATCTTGTCTCAAGTCCCATCGGGTCTCTTGTCCAGGACAGAAAGTCTGTCGGTTCAGCATTGTTATAAACGGGGACAACCCGCACTTGACCGTTCTCAATGCCATAGAGCAGCCAGTCTCCGATACCGTTTCCGTTAAGGTCAGATGGTACAACTTCCATCGTAGATGATAGCATGTTGTCAGCCAGACGATAGAGCTTAGCTTCGCCAACTCGACCATCACATCGGCCATCGACAGAGAGACAGATGTAAGCCTTGGCATTTCGTTCTTGGTAAACGTAGCTCACACTGGGGTAGTTGGAGCCATTGAGGTTGGTAGTATGGAACTGGCCAGGAACAGTATCACTCAGCGGGCGAGGGGCGGATACATCTCTGGTGATAGTGGTCCCATGCTTCTCGAATTTACCAAGGCCATCTCCGAGGAAGACGGTGTAGGCCAGCGTCATTCGACCGCTTTGATATTCTGTAGTGGCTAGAACAATGTCCTGAGTCCCATCTCCGTTGATATCACAAGCCACAACATTGTACTTATCCTGGTGCATGTTGACCGACGATTCAAGGATTGATGATTCTCCCTCTTCAAACGTGACATTTAAATCAGAGGTGCTAGAAGCATGGAAGGGGGTTGTCAAAATGCGCCTTGTTCCTTTGCCTCGATCCTCAGCCCATACACGAACAAGGCTTGCGGCCCCTGTATTGGCATGGGCCAGTAGAAACCAGTCAATGGTACCAACGTTGTCATACTTGGTGCGTGTTGCCGTGGCATCCCGCAGACCTAGCTCCCCATCTTGGCTAACGCTGGAGAAGTTCCTGAAGGCAAGTTTCTGTTGCTCAGTGTAGATCTGAACGATATCAGTCCTGCCATGGCCAGTAAAGTCCCCAGCTATGAACTTTGAACCTGTCGTCCATTTAAATGACGTTGTCTTTGGGCGGAAGTTCTTGAAGCCTGTACCAGTGCTTTCTGAAACTGAGAAGCGAACCATGCCATCGCTGTCACAGTAGGGGATGATTAAGTCAGAGCGCCCATCGCCAGAAATGTCTGGAGCAAGAATACCTGGGAACCCCTGCGACATATTGATAGTCGGCAAGGTAGCCTCTGCATACGGGCCGCCTGATGCGTCCCAACTGATACTTCCATCAGGGCCTCTGACAGCAAGATACGTCTTGATAGACATGGCTTTGCTTGCCGGGTTGAATCTGACACAAGCGAGGTCTGCCATTGATCGCCCGCTGATGTTGAGAGTAAGAAGAGCGACATTATTCGTCGTATTCCGCAAGTTAGTGGCCCTCTTTTGGACTGGCTTAAAGAGTTCTTCGTCTGAGACACCAGGAGATGTGTAGCCGAAGGTTGCGGGCAGAAGTTGAACTTTCTCATTGCCACTGCCGGCTGTCTCGATGACTGAAGCAAGGCACGAGTCACCTGTGGACTGAGATTGTGTATAAGAGAGCTCATAGGATCGGTCAATCTGCAGACTCTCGCCTCGCACCCGACCAATGTGGATAGCAGAAAGGAGGGAGGCCCAAACGGCCTTGTCGCCTTGCACGGTCTGAACAACAAGATCCGTACGCGAAGAATACTCAAGTTGAATAATTCGTGTCGCTGGGAGTCCAGTGAATTCATTTGAGGTGTAGCGGACTTCGGAGAGATAGCAAGTGTGGACATCGCCAACGCTATTTCCGCTGGGTGATGTGACATAGACATAAGTGATGGTGTTCCCATGACAGTCACTTTGTTTCTTGAGTCGCCACTCCCTGACACCACTTCCATCTGACAGGTAGATGAGGCTGTCGTCTGTGGTACCATACTCCTTCCGAAGCCCAGTAGCATCACGGACCAAGAAGCCATCCTTCAGGTGGCTCACTGTCCTCCCGAGACTGTCAATCTCAGTCGTGTATTCAGTATCTGGTTCGCCGTAAGCACCTCGAGTATTGAGGAGCTCAACCCCGTCCAAGGTGAGTTTTGGCTTCAAGCGACCATAATCTGCTGGAGGAGTATTCGCGCCGTCAAAGGCAAGGCCTGATAGTCCTTTGCGAATACAGGAGAGACCGCCAAGGGCCCATCCTATGCCCAGACTCCCATTGGGACAGCCCTGGCAGTACTCCAGAGACAGCTCAGGCTCGTTGCCGTGGCCAATGCCCGGAGGGACTTGAATTTTGAGGGAGTATCGTGCTAGGCCACCGGAATCTGTGTCGACTTTGCCAACGTCACGCCCAATAGCAGGAAGATGGTTATCCATAACGTTCAAATTTTAACTTTGATGGAATTGGGCCGAAAGGGATAAAGATGTAGTCAAGTAGATCTATCCTTGAGAAACTTCAGTTTCACGATTCTATACCCGGAGTGTTGCGTAAAGGCTCGACTAGCAAGACCAGCGATTTTGGGCTGATACCTGCATTAGGCCATGTGCATAATATTGACTACAGTGGCTGGCTGAGAATTGTCGCCCGACCCATCTTTCGCCAAGCTTGACTGACCCCGCGTGAGCTGATAGGTTAAACATAAGGTTGTCTCGACTGCATTCCAACCATCGCTTAAGCGTCCGGAAGAAATGGTCCCCGGTGTGACCAACCGAGTTTTATGCATGAAAAGCAATGTCGAGGTCGTAAAGGTCGTTGTTAGACTTTAACCGATGCCCATGGAACGCGCCGCAGCTCACTAGCTTGGAACTAATACAAGAATGAATCTATTTCAGCGACGATCACTTCTCTGCGAAGTTAGGTCGCTCAAAGTAGCTTACTACATACAGTATCAACAATAGTCTCAAAAAGTAAGCATGGATATCGGGCCATTTTAGATCCCTTGCAGCGAACTATTGAAAGAGGCTTGATTTTCTGATTCGATGTCTTCAATTAGTAACACCCAGACTGCGACCACGCCACTTGCAGTGTCAGGCTTCATCCTCTCTTTAAAGGTTTATAGTGGTCCTGGCGCAAAATATATGAGTTGTTTTCAGACCTCAAAACTTTGCCCTTTTACGTCCAGCTTTTGCCACAGCTGGCTCCCCTTCTCTATCTGCTTCTCTTTGTTCCAAGACCTCTTGTATCCACTCTGATACAATGGCGGACGAAGAAAAGATCTGCTTCCTCAGGATCGGACTTGCCCCCGAGCTCGGCCAAGGTCTTCGTGCACAAGCCTTAGTCGCAGATCTCCCTTCTCAAGGCAGCATCAGCTCCCTGAGTTTGAGGGGACCTTATGATATTAGCACCAAAACATCTGTCCATATGCCAGGCTCAATATTCCCTGCTGCCGTTCCTGTTTACGACTATGACCAGGGTGAGATCATTTGGGCTGTCCATAACACGGACGATGACCATGATGGGGGAGATATTAATTCTGAGGATTGTGAGATCCATATCTGGCGCTTGGGTCCGCACTTTTCCCTTTCATCGATCGAGTCAACATCGCTCACAGCGACATACCCTCAAAGTCCCGGGTTAATATTGGAAAACGGCACAATCAGTGTTGGGGTTTTGAATGAGGATCAATATTGCAAAACGCCCTCAACCCTCGACCTTGCGCGCCGAGGTTATGATCATAAATGGACCAAGATACCATTAAACACAACGTCTAAATCTTCAAATGGTCAAACGGGGTTTTTGTTTAAACCCCTTTTCTCGAACTTAAAGTACATCTTCTTTCTCCAGTCCCATAAAGATCACAGTACTGTTCTGCAGATCGATGCAGTGAGGGAAAACAAGTTCGCGGAGCTGGGAGGCAGCTCCATCCTGTGGCAGCATTACGAGGTTGACTTTGGCTTTCCAATCAAGCGCAATCTGGAGGAAGAGCCTGGCAATACAAACAACGGTAACTTTGGGGCCATTGTTCTTCAAGATGAAAAGTCAGGCCAGAGTCGGCTCTATATCTTCAAATTGGGCCATGCAGAGATTCACTATGCTTATATCCCCTTGCGAAAAGACGGCTCTATTGACTCTTATAACGCGACCTTCAAAGCATCTGGGAAACAAACTATAGAGATAGGAAATGTGTCACCCTTTCAGGGCCCTTGCTTACTCCAGACTGAAAAGGGCAAACTTATTATTCTCTGGAATCATGAGAATGATGATTTCTTCTTGAAGGGATATTCTGGATCTATTAGACCCAATGGTTTGGCACCAAATGCAGATGAGTGGACTGAAATTAAGTTTCCATTTGACCAGAGTCAGGGTTGGAATAATAGACATTATACTAGCTGGTCAGCTCTTATTGTTCCAGGTAGCTATGAGTAAGAATACAGGTTACTTGGCAAGGTTATGCTGCTATTTAATTAGAAATCTGTAAACTTACCTCAATTGTCCAGGCACTGGATTAACTTTACACGTCAATCTAAAGGCGTTGCTACACATGAAATGAAAGGTAGAATGTAAGTATAGTTGCGTCCAAATTTCAAGCTGATAATACTCTAATATTTGTTGGTGCTGTCTGACACCTTGATGATCAGACGACAGTTCCGAGTAGCGCAACTGACGTCACCGAGTCTGTGAGCGTAAGGAGGCCATTTGTCTGTTGGCTGGCCACTCTACTGTCTTACATGGCCAGATGGCTCGTGGGCCGGATTTGTGGTAGGATACGGTGTTGGCGCTGATTCTCGCGCATTTACAAGTTTAAAACCCGCCCACTTACGAGCTTAAATCCCCACGCATTTATAGTTCACACCACAGCATCGAGAGACTGTTTGATAAAAGTTTGGTGAGGAATGTAACTGCAGGGTGAAGCTGAGGGAGGTCGTTTGTGTTTCGCAACGCGTTTTGGCCCCTTTTGTTATGGGCAGGAAAAAATGACAGCATCAGCCTTTATTTCATCTACCATTGTTTCTTTCCAGTGCTATGCTTAATGAGGCTCAATAGGATCTGGTAGGGATATAGAGTGGCTGCTCGATTAGGGAGTTACTGGTTTTCCTGCTTTACGGCACAAGGACAAGAGAGCCTCAGTTTCCTTTCAGTAGTGCGTCATGACCCTGCCCCTGGCCATGGGCTGCTAGCAAGAGACGTGTGTAGATGAGCATAAGTGAGTAGGCTGTAAGTTGATTATACGACTACAGTTATACAACCCTAAGATGCTGAAACGCTGTTATCCTGAGCGAGGCAAAGCGTGCCTGTGCCTAGCTTGAACTTGTAGTCTTCTCCCTTTGCCTCTTCTGACTTAATCTCTTTCTTGAGCCTCCGCTCATTGAATACATTTGTGACATGGTTGTGCATATTATACCTTCAGAGAGTTAGTAAAAGGTAGCCTACTTTAGATCTCAAACACAACTTACATATTCATCTCATCGATAGTCAATTTGCCATCTTCAGTCGCAACATTATACACTTTGGTGTTTGTATTACTAGAAAAGCCTGCGAATAATGTCAATGTCTGCATTCAAGTATCAACTCGAAATCTCTCACCAATTCGCTCGTTGATGTTCTCGCGGGCCCTTGCCGATGCAGCCTGAACCTTGGTAGCCCTGGGCTTGCGAACTTCCTCAAATACTTTGAGAGATTCACGAATATCACCGTTAAAGTGCTCTTTGCTGAAAACAAGACCAATTGCGGCAGCATCTTCGATGGCCTGGCAAGCACCCTGACTTTGATCCGGCATCATCTTTTATTTCTGTCAGTGCATGAAAGGTAGAGACAGACATAAGAGCATCCAAGTTGAAACAAACACGACTTACCGGATGAGCAGCATCCCCCATAATGCAGGCAACCCCCTCCGTCCAGTGATCGTAAGGCTCGTGGAGCCACAGTCGCCAGGGGCGGATCTCGTACCCAATCTCAAGGTGCTTGAAAACCGACCGGTCCAAATCGGGGTATGGGTCGAGAAGCTCATCTAGAGTGGCCTCTTGATCCCAGGTCTGTGCCTTTAGGTCGCCCGCTTCGCGCGGGAAGAAGCAATAGTAAGACAGGAGCTTGCCTCCGTTGCAAGGAGACAGAACAATCTTGAAATGAGTGTTGTAACCTCCCCAATACTCCAGCGCGCTGTTCTGAGAGTAGTCGACCAAGCCGAGCTCCACAGCCTTTGCAGTGTCAACATTGGTATGCAGGCATGTGCAAGTTGCCGGTTTACGATCGGGCTTGATGCCAAAAACACTTCGAAGGGTAGATCCAATGCCATCGGCTCCAATGACTACATCGTGCTTTACCTTCTTGCCATTTGCAAAGGTGACTTCTCCACTCTTCACATCTACGTCAGTAGCCTAGAATAAAAGACGGTGTTTAGTGGCATTGCTGTAGCATCTGACAATACTGTATTTGATAACTCACCTGGTGGTTCACAATGAGTTGGGCAGGGGTGCCCTCGCCTTCACCAAGGGCACTATCCATCAACATGCGATGCATATACTGGCGATGAAACATGTAGTAGACCTGGAGATTGTTATCAGCATTCCTATTTCGGATCGAGGTTCAAAGTCGGGGTATCACTTACATAGCCCCATCGTTCTTTATAGTCCTTGAGATCGTAGACACTAATGGGCTCGCCAGTCTTCCAGTCACGGCTGATTAACTTCCTGAGAATAACCGGATCACCAATTTCAATATTGACCTTCCACTCTTCCAGCCAGCGAGTACCATTAGCAGCACATGAGATGGAAGCTCCAACTTCGCCGGCAAAATCAGCGCGTTCGTAAATGGTGACCTTGTGACCTTGGCGACGAAGAGAAGTAGCAACTGCTTGACCTCCGATGCCCCCTCCAATAACAGCCACATCAAGTGCGCGCCAGCCACTTTGAGTCGACATAGCTCTTTCGAATATGTTTGGTGGTTCAAGTCTGGAATGTTCACAGTTCAAATAATTCGACAGGACGGAGATGCAGGCAATCAGGCTTTTCTGCAGTTTGTCCGAGAAAGGTATTTGTAGTAGTCACTCTCTTTTGAAGGCTCAAATAACTTTCAGAGGCTTTGGCCTTCGACTACTGGCATGTAGTATGTTCCCGACTGAGCCCCGATCTCTGGAACCAAGGGCTACGAATCCCCACTCTACCGGCTTCGTTCCGACCCAAACCCGGATACTCTTTACCATTGAAGGCTTCTTGATTTGTCGAACGGCATCATACTCCGGAGGCGAGCAGGCCATGGATCGTTCTAGTTTGGCAGTTATGCAATACGTTAAACAATTTACGTGGTCGGAGACTTCAGGAAATCCTTATGCAGAACCTTATCTAATCTCACCTATTTGATATGCAGCGACCATCAGCCGTGCTCATTGAATGAACATTGGGTAACTTTCCGATCATTCCCCGGCTGAATCCAGAGACTCTCATGATACCCTATGCAGTCATGAAGTACTTTTTGCATCCAGCGCAAGAACATGCGTTGGCAAAATGTTAGTCAGATGGAAGTCAAATACTCTCGCCGCAAGTTGGAGTCAGTGCGCATTCTCACAGAGGAACAGGGGGATATCAAGATTAATTCCGCTGTCATTGCGAGATTTTACATTTGGACTGTTTGATCTAAGAGCAAAATGGGGAATACATCACTTTTGGTTTGCTTACAGACCAATTTGCTTTTTACTGTGGACGGGCCTGTCAAAAGTTAGCTAACTCAAGAGTTTAATAAGAGCATTTAGGTGGTAATTTCTTGAAACCATGACCATGGAGGTGTAGCTGCCTAACGGCCCACGCTCGCGTTTGACGTTATCAATTTCGTCTTGAGATAGGAAATATAGTACCTGAGCCCTCCGTCTGACTTCCTCCGTGATTCGGAACGGTCATAGCGACTAGACCCTTCCGCTGTCCGGTTCCGTTGAAAGCCATGCCTACCCTGTCTTAGCTCCTAATTCCCACGACCTAAAACAGAATACGGGGCAGCCAATCAGTGGATTGTCATTACTACTGGGTGAGTTCCTCTGTTTCATCGCCACGGTTTATCACAGAAAGAGAGCCGCAGCTAGATTTGTGAGGGGATCTAGGGAAATCCTCTTGACATCCAAGAATTCATGATTGGGGTTTTCCCCAGTACCATCCCAATGGAATGTAATTATTTGTAAAAAGAAAAAAAGAAGAAAAAAACCGATAGAAAAAGACAAGAAAGAAAATGACAAGAAGCAGACTTTGGGTTGAAATGAAAATATAAATTGATGGCCACAACATACGCAGGACTTCAAGCAGTTAGGACTTACAACAGAACTTCCTACAATCCAGAAGGCAAACCACACAAAGCAGAGTAAATATACAGTCTCCCCTCCTTAGTCAAACCAACCAGGTCTTCCAATTCTGTCACTTCAGTTCCATCCCCTCCACGACGCTGGCTGCTACAACTGGCATCTTGAACTTCTTCCTACCAACAAAGGTGAAGTGGATAGCTCCAAGTATGATCCAACCAGACATAACAGCCACTGAGTAGTTCATATTCTCGGGCGTTACGGGCAAAGAACCCGGGAATAGACTGAAAATAATAGAAAACACCATCCAAATAATGGCAGCCAAGTTCAAGAAGGTCCCTAGAACTTTCCCCAACTTGAAGGGGCCATAATCTGAGGGCTGCAGCTTGCTTCGGCCCCAAATCAGCATGCATATGACGGGCATCAAGTAGGAAAGATACATTCCCGTACTTGGGTAGGGCCTAGAGACCGGCCCCCCTTAGCTTGTGGTATCACTCCGCAAGCTCCGTGCCCAAGCACGGGGGGTTCATTGACTGGGAAAAGGGTCTGCTGACAGGGAAAATTGGGGTACCTCAATTTGGCTGCAAAACCCGCCAAATGAAGGTACCGACTTTCCCTCGGTTAGTAACATAATTCAGACCGGACTA
>JABEER010000639.1:0-20552 GCA_014824405.1 Fusarium sp. NRRL 66896 | reverse complement strand
GATATATCAAACCAACACATTGAAAAATCCCAATTAACTCAAGCTTTCAGAAGGCAATATGCACACAGCCTCATTGGCACACGATACTTGAATGCTAATCAAGAAATGACTTTTTATGGACTCCTTGCTGCCTTGACATATCTCACTGAAATCTTGATAAGGCTCACGCAAACTTCACCTCAACTTTGCGGCATCAAAGGTTGTTTTGATTTTGGATGCAAAAAAGCGCACAATGGCTGCATGTGAAACAACCACTGATTGATTCATCTTTAGGTCCAAGACTATTCCAGTTGCCGACGGGATTTAGCGTTCTAGAAGAATGTGATATGATATACCCTAATCCGAGCAAGGTGACCGTGGTATCACAAGCTAGCCAGTGCAAGCTTTGGAAATGATCAATACTTTACAAAGACAGACGGCTATTCGTTGCGCGTTCAATAACTGCCAGAAAGGGAATACGAGTAAGCGAACATAAAGCGGCCAATGACTCATCCGGCACCCGACTTGGGAATAGCGTCAAAGATGGCTGGGCATTGGAGAACCTCATATGTCTACAAAAGCATCACCAATAACTCATCAGTCAGCTACATTGAATCACTGTAGCATTTACCCAATTATTGCACTCTCCAGACACATTAATCACCATGGACTACTCAACAGAAGACATCGTCAATGCCTACAAGTCCAATCAGCTCGAGTACATCCGAGCCGACAAAACTGATGAAAACCTCAAAAAGGTCTCTCTCGCCATCCTTCAAGACCCAGTCATCCAGGCTCTGTCAGCACCGACTATGCTCTTGCCAAAGGGGCCGAAGGAGGTCGACTCATATATAGACTCTGTAGTCAACTCTCTGCTCGGTGTCGCGATATGTCTCAGAGATGATGGCGACGACGAGAAGACAGAAGACAAAGAAAAGAAGCCCCGAACTATTATTGGCGTCATGTGCATCGGGTGGGGAGGTATCTCACCAACAGTCGCTCATCACCGGACTGCTGAGATTGGTATCTCTCTTATTAAAGAGCACCAAGGCAAAGGATACGGAAGAGAAGCGATCAACTGGATGGTGGACTGGGGTTTCCGGCACGCCGGTCTGCATACGATTGGTATCACTACTACCAATTACAATCCACGAGGAGTATATCTTTACGAGAATATCGGTTTCAGGCTGGAAGGCAGAAGACGAGACACTATTTGGATGAATCGCAAGTGGTACGACCTGATCGAGTTTGGAATGACGGAAGACGAATGGGAATCACTTCGGGGACTCGATACGAAAGACAAGTAGTGTATTTGATCAATATTTAATTGCAATATATTCGCAGCATGACCTGCATAGTAAAGCATTCTCAGCGAGGAAACTGACGCAAAAGACGAATGGCAGGGCTCATGTTGCGGGTGATGAAGATTGGTGACAGTTGAAGGGCGAAATCAGGCTTGTGCCGGCAGAAAGCAGTTCGCAGTACGTGATGGTCGTTCAACTCACGCTCTGTCAGGTATAAGCACCGTCAGTAGCGCCCTGTCTAGAAAGACAGCGCTTTGAATTGGCAAGTGTCTCGATAGATGAATCCTGTTGAGAGCGCACCCAATATCCGACACGCTGGTATGCACGCAAATGCTTCAAGTATGAGACGACGGCTGGAGTAGGCCCATGACTTTGGGAACATATGGCCAGAAGCGTAGGTTGTAAGTGAGCAAGCTACACCTAGTGGCTGCCTTGAGGAACAAATGATCTGCTTGTGCCAAGATGCGTCGAGGCGGTCGTAATAATTCGGAGAGTTGGAGTCTAAAGACAGGCCCGGTGGCGCTCACAAGGGGGGGTCTGTTTGGCTTCCCTTTCGTTGGTGCTCAGTGAATAGCTGCATCTGAGATCTCTCGTTCGTAGTTGCGCAAGAATAGTCGATGTCGTAAATTGTTCGTATCGCAGTCGATCGTCGTTCGTCGGAATTAATATCGCAGGCGGTCGTTAGTGAGTAGTCGCTGTCTTTCGTCGTTGTCGTCGTTCATCGTCGGTCGCTCGCTCTCGTCGTTCGTTCGTTCGTGACGGGTGCTCGCATCAGTGGCGCTGGCTTGCTTGGTCGTCGTTGATCGTTCGGAACTCGGCGGTCGTTTCCGGGTCTTCGTCGTATGCGTATCATGTCTGGTGATTGTAGACTGGGAGTAACGGGTCGGTGCTTGACGCTGTGGATAGAGTAGGCAGTACTGACAGTTGCTGGTGTCGGGAACGCTTGAAGGGCGACGCTTGCGTGAGGTCTGTTGACCTTGGAAGGCTGACAAGGACATGGCTGAACGCGCGCAATAAGTGCGTCTGCTAAGCCATCCATCGCTCTCATTCTTCGTTATTCTCAGGCCCGCAAGAGGATGAATCATCGCGTTAACTTTCTGTTGCAATGCGAGCGACGCGCGTGACAATCGCGTCATCGTGTCTTCTCCAAAGCCGCAAGGAAAGTACGCAACACAGGCAATGGCGAAGTCAGCACGTATTACCGGCAGGTCTCTGTCGCAGTGTCTCCCGGACTCTGACACAATGACCATCGCAGGTCGGCGCCCAGATGCTACCATCTGAGGAAGGATGCTGAAGCGAAGAGTTGAAGCGAAGAGTTGAAGTGAGAGGTCAGCTCTTGCACAGGTCTACACCGGCACCAAAGTAAAAAGGGCTCAGCAGTGATGATCACTGTATGCGCTTTTTCACCCCTCCCTTGCTTTCAGCTCAATGACCTCAGCTGAAAGCAAGCGACGTCAAGGGCAACATTCACGCTTTGCGAGGAGCTGGTGAAGACACAAGGTTGCTGCAGGAAGATGTTGCGCGTTGCTGCGGGATCAAGCCCCCAGCTGCCACAGCATAATGTGAGGCAAAGTTGCCCTGCACTCTTACACTCTGATCAGACAGAGGCTGCACACAGCTTCATTTGAACTCGTGTTCAGCCCTCAGGCTTGGAGAGAACACCACGTCTCGGACATTCGGGTTCGGCAATCAAGGGTCCAACATCCAAAGATCCTCGTTGAAATCGGGCGTGCCATGGCGAGAACTTAGCATTGCCTCGCTGGGTGAGAGGTGCCAGACCCAACGCAACATGGTCAGAGACTTGAGCATCGGGGAAAATGCAATCAAGGAATGATTATCCCTGCTGCCATTGCGTTTTCATATGGGCGACACATCGAGCTGCCGGAGTGCCGCGTCGCTGATACCCTCTGGTGGAACATTGCGTGGTACTGTCCAAGGTGTTGGATCGCATATCTCCGTCTTTGACCATCGCCGGTAGCTCATGGCCGAATACAGACCATCAAGTAGATCGTAGCCACCACTAGGCTGTACATATTGACCTTATCTCGTTGTGTGCTCTGGGGGTCGATTTCTTCAGTCTACTGGTCGCACGAAAGCCACTTAATCTGGGGATCGCTCCGAGGACATGCCACTGAGTCATGGTAGCCAAATGCAAACGTTGTCGCACAGGATATCCAGTCGGTCCAGGGCGATGGATACGGGATCGTACTGCCTGTGAAGGCCATGGAGCATTGACTCTGAACAAAATAGTCTGCACGTCTTGACGATCGATGCGCAAGAATCCGGTGAAGTCCACATCATGAACTACGAGAGGGATGAGCCCAAGTTCCTGATGAGATTGTTATGGCTTCTTCGGTGCAGATGCCCAATCGGTCTCTCCCATCGGAATTTGTGTTGCGAGAAGACAGTCTTATATGGAGACAGGCCTGGATGCCCCTCGTGGCGGAAGAATTATCCCGTCTTTGAGTACACGACGAAGTGGACAGCGCATCGAACAGTAACCGACCATCACTGCGAGGGGTTTTCCACATCTCAGCTCCTCGAGGCAACGGTCACAATCTGTAGCGCAACGCCAATTAACCACGTAGGTGCCTAATGTCTATGGCATGAACGAGAGCATGGCGGCGATGTTGGTGACACCGGTCTCGGTGCCGGCACTGCGTCAGTAGCAGAGCTTTCGATGGCGATTCTCGTGACACCGTCGTCCGCATCATACCAGCCAAAGCAATCTGGGTGACGGAGAGAACGGGCAGCAATGGCCATGCCCCCATGTTATGTTGCAGCTCGGAAAACGGTTACCATTCGATATGGAGATTGGTTGTTCATGCCTGTCTGCTGGCTTCGCGGGCAATGCGATCATGTGCTTCCTCTGCCACGAGTGGTCGCAAGCTGCGAAACACCGCTATGAAGATCGTGCCGGGGTAGGTGGCGGTTCCCCGTCGAAAAGCGATATGTCAGGGCTAGGCTGTTGTGGGTGAAAACGAGGAGCATGGAAGCGTGATCTATGAATGCGTGAAAGCAAGTCTAGCATGCGTGGCAACGCTACGTGTAAGAATTGTGTCGATTTGGCTGGTCACTGGCATCTCAAGGCTGGGTGGCAGGATCCGAGTGCTATCCACGAACAAAATAGTTGGAGACAATGCCGAGAAGGTTAGGGGCATTCTGGAGACTGGTCGAAGAAGATAAGAATTATCGGAGCGTATTTCTTGCAGCCTGAGTCTCAACAATTGCGTGGCCGTCTGACAGCGTCTAGCCATCTTCAACCAACAACACTCGACAACTTGTGCAAGGTTGCAAATTCGCCACATGCCGAGGTCTTTGCCAAGGCGCTTCACATCCGAGTCTTCAGCGACGTGGCAAGAGACTCTCCAGTGCTTCAAGCAAACACTGGTGCTTTGTTGGCTTGGCCCAAGTCAAATGGCAACAGTAAGCAGTCGACATGCCCGCCGTGTCTTGGTGTCATTGACCGAAGCTGTCAGCGCCGCAAACACCTCAAGACGGTCGCTTTGGAGTCAGGCTTCGGCATCTGGTTTCACGATGGCATGTGTGCCCGTAGGGTTGAGGTACATTGGGTCAAGAGTCGATGACAATTCGCTGGCTTGCATTTCAGGCTGATAACAGGACATTACAAGCAGAATGACGCACTAAGTAGCGGGAGAGGCCTGATAGGATGTTGAAAGTGGCTCGGAAGGCTTTGCTCAATGCGACCGGCTCAGGGAGAATGGATCACACCAGCATGGCGCCGGGGTTGAAGCAGGCATGCGCCGCTTCTCGCGATGGCTTCCACGACGAGGCGAGCACAGGATGAATCAACAGTGCGCGGGCGATGGTTTCGAGAACGAGACCAACGGAATGCGGTTCGTCTCTCGCTTCACGGGGGTTGAGCTGGTCAGCGCATTGAAGCCAGCCATGAACTGTGCAGCGAGTGGGAACAGCTCAGCTGGGCAACAACGAGGGTGTAGAAATCCTCAGGTCTCAGCGCTGTGAACACAAGTTCCGGAAATTAGTACCTGCAGTATAGCTTGCGGATACACAAGCACCAGTAGCGGCAATGGAAAGACTCTAGAGTCATCGTATGATGAAGCCAAGTCGTGATCCAACTTCATACCGCCAAGAATCGGTCGCAGCGACAACACGATAGCAGCTCAGCTCGAGCGCCCTGCTACAGAGTCAAAAAAGACATAACATAGCATCTTGGTTAACGCTGGCGGTCATGGCTTCGGTTCGGTCGGCGGCAACGAGGTGCTGGTGGAAACATCACAGCTTCGTCTGTATTGGGGCCTCGTGTTGCGGTCGTGGCTGTTGCTCTGCTGGCAGGTAGGAAGCTGCTTGCCTGTCTCTACCAAGAGCTAGACTGCTCGGCTTGAATCCACCTGTTCTCATTGCAATTGCCGTCTCGCTGACAGCTCAAGACGATTTGCCTCGCGAGCGATACTCCAGGGCACGGAATGCCACTTTGTACCGCGATAGAGATATGATCTCCAGTCAAGGCAGAGCGAAGAAGCTCATTGTTTCGAGTCATGAGGACCTTGTATATCGCGCTGGGTAGGCGAGGCCTGTTCCAAGAAAGAACATGCTTTATTCAGCTGGCATTTGGCAATGAGCCTTCGGGGAAGCTTGGATAGGTGCGGTCGGTCGTGGGCTCGCTTGCGGTGTCACAAAAGCTGCTCG
The DNA here is from genome assembly GCA_014824405.1 of Fusarium sp. NRRL 66896. Classification (NCBI taxonomy): domain Eukaryota; kingdom Fungi; phylum Ascomycota; class Sordariomycetes; order Hypocreales; family Nectriaceae; genus Fusarium; species Fusarium sp. NRRL 66896. Next base: position 14,598 of record JABEER010000639.1, on the reverse strand, counting down.
TTTTGCGACGAGATCATACGGTCATATTGAAGTCTAGTGTCGAGGAAACGGGGTGCGTTCGAGCGTAGGGAGCAGTCGCTCGTACAGGCAATCCAAGATTGACGCTGGCCGAGACACAAAGGTTGTCTCGCGACGCTGATCGCAGACGAGAGCGAGAGCTTCAGCGGTCGGATAAGGCGGTATCAAGGCTGCCAATGACGTCTGATTGATTCGGGGACAGGATGTACTGGCTTCACGGTGGTGCAGGCGATGATAGAGTCATGCATGGTTGGCAAGGCGTCGGCACTGGGGCAAGCCAGCCCGCGTTGCCTGATCACGAATGGGCGAGAGGGGAAGCGAGTTGCAGAGACAAGGATCGAAAGTGATTCATTTTGGTGCGGAATAATGATTGCGGCTATGTGTGCGGCTCTGAGCGTTGCTGTGTTGATTCACAGTTGCGAGCTGGAAGATGGAAAGTGAAAGTCGCCTCAGCGGTGCTGGCGACTGAAATCTTGGCCTCGCGACCGTTAGTCATCAACGACGACCAATGATCGTAGGAGAGGAGTTTTGCCCAAACAATCGATCTTGAGGGAGAATATTGATGTATTGTAAATTGAGTAGTAATGATAAAGGTCAGGATATCAGTTGATCTTATTTAAAGATGTGACGTCTGGTACAAATTATTTTGCCCTTCAGTGGATAATTTCTGGTGTGCTCTGGATTGTGGGTGGGGTCGGGCTGCCACGTCTCAGGCTCAGCGCGACCCAACATGTGAACAGGGCTTGATGTGATCGTCAAACGAATCATGATGCAAACCACTTCTAGTATCAGAGACTGTGAGTTTATTGACATACATTCCGGACGTGAAAGAATAACACTTGCTGAGAATGATGCTTCGGGCATCGTTCCTGAAATATCCCGGGCCTTGAGCAATTGCTTACCCTAAATCTGCGCTGTCCAAAGAATGTTGATCACATTTAAATCCTCAGAATTGGCATTGAAAATAAACGATTTTTCAGTTCAAGTAGAGTAAAAGCTATGTTTATGCTAATTTGAATTTCCGCCGGTTAACTGGGAACCGAAATGAAGTGCTTGAGTTGAGATTGATTCACAAATCAGGCTTGTACTGAGCAACCACTTACACACCAACTATGACATTACGGTCTGCACCGTTGAGGCTCCAAATGTCACGCAGATTCTCTGGCAATCCTCATTTATAATAGACACCGTTTCACTAGGCTCCAAGGACCGGCTGGTTCCCGCCATTCGTAAGAAATTATGTTTTGACTAGATAAAATGTGTCTGTGATATGTCAAACTATGAAGATAATCGATCCAAATATCCGACAAGCTATCTTGGTCAGAGACCTCGTCCACTGGAGTATCCTCTGGGAAACCTAATATATGATCCTCGAAGGTTCACTTCTCGTTGCACCTCTCCCATCCACTCCCTCGCTTCTCTAGCATCAGTCCACATATCAGGAACAGGGGCCTGAGGATTAGTGTCAGGACCCCTTCTGGTATTCGGGGGCTCCCTTCTGTCAACTTGAGGACTTCTCTCGACCTGGGGATATGCATCATCCCTGGCAACGTCAGATTGCACATCCCTCAAAAACCTACGCTCGTCTTTCCGACGCTGTTCGTTTGCTCTTCCCGAGAAGTGTTGATTGTTGGCTCCTGAACGACGACCTGGTTCAACTTGCCTGTATCCTTCACCCGGGACGTATTCCCACTGCGGTCTCTCATACGGGGTTTGTCTTCTTTGGAGTTCGGCTATTGGAGATTTGCGCGGCTGGAAGGATCTCTGCACAAGACGTTGTCTTTCATAAATTACCTCAGGGTCAACCTCCCAAGGATCAAAAGCAGGAGAGTAGACTGGAGTCGTAGGCGAAATCCATGGTGTTGGGTTATACATTGGCCCAACCATCCTTCGCGTCTTGGGTTCCCAATTTGAGTTGGGATATCGGGCCCAGTGACGTCTCATGTAACCCTCGTAAGCAGCATCGTTGTTGGCCTGGCTGTCAGATGCGAGCGGTGTTCGGTTATTGTCGTCCCGTCGGTAAGCCATGATGAAGGTTATCTTAAGTCAGAGATTTATTCGGGGGAAAGGAGGAAGACAGGGTGCAGTATTTATACTTGATCTCGACAGCTCACCAGTGTAGCGTTTAGAGCTAACCTCTTCTAACAAGTGATCAAAAGCTTCCACGAACATTGAGTGTCTGCAATGAAGAGGCAACAAAGCTGTCTTTTGAACGACATTGCTGGCTGGACTTGGGTTATGCACGGTGCATCTGAAACAGCCTTCAGGTTCATGTCCGAAACAAGCTCAGTTCTATTAATGGGGTAGGTGAAAAGAAGTGCATACATGGAAGTCGCTGAGGATGCTGTAGGCTTAAGCAACGAGGAGTGATCAAGCAAGCCTCAGACATATGGCGTGATGGAGAGGACATGTACTCCGAGGTATCGAGATAAGACACTGCGATGTGCTTCAGCTCCCAGGAGTTATTAGGTAGCACAGCATACACGCTTCGGAGACAAGAGTGAAGAAGTGTATGTAATCATGTAATTACTAATTCTTCGACACCATTCCCTCTCCCTGTTCGACCATTTCACCATCTTCATCCATTCCCGCATCCCGTCACTGCATTATCCCCCCCCCTTTCTTTTTGACATTTACGCTGATTTGTTGGCTGCCGATCCGTTCCCGGTTCCTCGAGACTTGTCCTGTTCCTTTAGAGTCAAGAGAGCCTCTCGAGCAGCCAATGCTGTCAACTTGCCCCTCGCTGTCTTTCTCGCTGCATCGTATAAAAGTCCTCCTACTCCCCACAGATCCCGAAGGTCACGGTCACCGTTCTTCTATCGCGTTGAAATTTTGTAGACATCTCTCACGATGTCCATACTTTCGGGGTTCATTGGAGCGAATGTGTCGGGGCACCATTGCCCATTCGGCCACATCGCTTCAAGTGCCTCCAGTCTTTCATTGGCGACTTGCCGTTGACGCTGGGCGTAGTAATCCCTTTCCTGCTTGCTTGTTCTGTAGCGCCTGGCCGGGATACCATGTGTCGTTAAGTCAACCATTGTCTGATGTGTTATTTGGGTTGTTTCATGAAGAGTTGATTGCGCGCCTTACCTTGTCGGAAAATAGTGTTTCTTGTCCGTTTGGTCGAGCGCAAGAAGGGAGGGCGATCTTTGATGACTTTGATGATATTCTGATAACTTTTGACGAAGTTTGATGAAGTTTGATGAAGTTGATGGAATCCGACCTGGCTGACGTTGAGGCGGAAGGGAGCAAGTCAAACCGGAGCCAAAGGGAAAGAGAGACTGCCCGCCTCCACAAACTTTACTGGTCTTGCCTCACCAACAAAGGAGGCCACTACCGACTCTTGGATAACTCATGTTGTAACGAATGATTCGGGAATGATTAGACTGAGAGATTCCTTGCCATGTGATTGAGCTGTATATGTTCTACAAAAACCATTGACCTTATTATCCAATCACAAGGCAAGATGGCCGAGCGGTCTAAGGCGCTGTGTTCAGGTTCCATTCGAACTAGTAACGATTCGCAGTCTCGAAAGGGGCCTGGGTTCGAATCCCAGTCTTGTCAATCATTTTTGTCTCCATCGTATGATATTCGTCAACCCAGATCTTTCTTTGCCACGTTGAATGCCTTGAATTCTCTATGTCCCCTTGGCCATCCTCAATGATAAAAAAACTGTAGACCTTTAACCTTGCACCTTGTTTCAAGTCAATAGCTTAGCTCGAAAGGTATCGCACGAGTGCGAATCGGAAGAGGCTGGCATGTCTTTACTCCATGTGACTCTCCTCTCCACTCGGCCCCAAATCAATTGGTGCGCTTCAATCGGGGATGTCGGAGCCGGACTCAACTCGCCAAGTTCAAAGCGTTTTGTCGATCTTGTAGCATTTTGAGAATTTCCCCGCAGCCTCCCTGCCTCTACCCCGGATTTTATCAATGAGTTTATTCACGAATTCTCTCGAGTCATGCCTAATTTTCGCAAACGACCGCCGACCCTCAGCTACGGCACCGACCGATTTGTCGGCAGGTTAGCTAGAAACAGCTAACGCGAAAACATGAGTCCATTCTGCGATCTTCATCTATAAAACTGAGGTTTTAGCCTCCCAGGAGACAATCTTTCTCTCTCGAGTCTCTCATTGATGCTTGTTCCCATCCATTGGTCACCCAAAGACATCTACACAAGGTCAACGCCATGTCTGAGAAGCGTGACGATGCTCCTATGGAGCTTGAGAAGACCGATGTACTCCATCGAGATCTGACCAATGACTTGCCGCCAGAGGCACTTGCTACTGAGATTGCGCATGAAGTTGAGAACAACAAGTTCTCACCATGGACCCCGTCCATGTTTCAGCTCTATGCTGTGCTTTTCGTGGCGTACTGCTGCGGTTGTCTCAACGGTTATGATGGTAGCTTGATGGGTGGATTGAACGGAATGACATCGTATCAACGGACCTTCAACATGTAAGTTCTCTTTCACTATGTGAACAGCGACACTTGACTAACATGATGGTACAGGAAATCCGATGGTTCGGCCACTGGTATTGTTTTCATGATCTACAACGTCGGCAGCATTGCTGCAGCCCCAACTGTCCCTTTCACTACCGATCGTTTCGGAAGACGTGCCGGAATGTTCACTGGTGCTCTCATCATTATCATCGGTACTTGCGTTCAGTGAGTAATTGCCTCAAAATACTGAAAACAGCGCTAACAAGACGAAGGGCCACTGCGAAAGCTATGCCTCAGTTCATGGGCGGTCGATTCCTGCTCGGCTTTGGTGTCTCGTACTGCTGTATCGCTGCCCCAACCTACGTCAGTGAGCTTGCTCACCCCAAGGTAAGTAACATTGCCAAGTCGACCGAATTGTTGCTGACAAGAGTGTAGTGGAGAGGTACTCTCACCGGCCTTTACAACTGCATGTGGCCTGTTGGAGCTATCATCGCTGGCTGGGCAACCTATGGCAGCGCTTACATCAAAGGCGATGACGGTTGGAGAGTTCCAGTCTGGATTCAGCTTGTCACCTCTGGCATTGTCGCATGCTTTGCGTTTTTCCTCCCCGAATCTGTAAGTTATCATACTGAAACCACTCTCGATTCAATTACTGACCCAATGACAGCCCCGATGGTTGATCGCCAATGATAAGCATGATGAAGCTGCCACCATCCTTGCCAAGTATCACGGCGAAGGCTCCGTGGACCATCCCATCGTTCAACTTCAGATGAAGGAGATGATGGCCCAGATCTCAACTGAGGCTTCAGACAAGCGATGGTGGGACTACCGCGAGCTTTGGAACTCGCACAGTAACAAGCGACGTCTCATCTGTGTTCTGGGAATGGCTATCATGGGTCAAGCATCCGGTAACTCTCTATCAAGCTATTATCTCGTCGCTATGATGAACACAGCTGGCATCAAAGATGAGAAGCTTGTCCTTGCCCTCAACGCCACCAACAGCGTTCTTGGACTGATCGGCTCGGTCATTGGTGCCCGTCTGACTGACCGTGTCGGACGTCGACCTCTTCTCATTTACAGTATTCTCTGCTGTTCAGTCATTTTTGCGGTCATCACTGGAACGTCCAAGATGGCCGTTGACGACAAGAACAACAAGAACGCAGCCAACACCACCATCGCCTTTGTCTTCCTCTTCGGTGTCGTCTTTTCACTTGGATGGACTGCGCAGCAAAGCATGTACATCGCAGAGACGCTCACAACCTCGACACGAGCCAAGGGAACAGCACTGGGCAACTGGGCCTCCAGCTTTATTTCTCTCATCCTGGCCTACTCGTCTGGACCAGCTTTTGAGAAGATTGGTTACTACTTCTATCTCGTTTTCGTGTTTTGGGATCTGGTGGAGGCTGTATTTATCTTCTTCTTCTTCCCGGAGACGAAGGACCGAACGCTGGAGGAGCTCAATGAGGTCTTTGATGCAATTGATCCCGTTAAGAAGTCGCTGGAGCCTAGGACTGCTGAGACGGTTCGGGCGACTATGAACCAGAACGAGGCCAAGGTTATTGATGTTTAGATAGCTGTGAGCTGTATGGTATAAAAAGGCTATAGGTCGATATGCATATAGATATCAAAGATTGTTGATATACATGTTATACCTTGCAAATAATTCGTTCATACTTTGAGGAACTACGGAGTATCGTGAAGATGGGAGGCGAAGACTTAGCTTACACTTCCCATGAGAACGAGTTGGTATCTTATATCACGGTGATAGCTTTCATACACGCATCTTCGCAAGGTCCATGATACTGATGACCTCCTATGTATAATTCTGAGCCTCTGGTAGAGAGCGCATCATGGAATCCAGGTCACGACGGACCTCGACTGCAACCATGCCATCTGTCAGGCTCGATTTACGACATGGTACGTGAGCTCAGACGGTGAAAGCAGCATGCCATTACTCCGTCGATGGTCCGATGCAACATGTACCACGAGATGCAAATGTCTTGGCCAAGTAACGTTGGAACAAGGGTCTGTTCTCTCCCGGCTCCGATAGCCCCGGTCCATCACTTGCGATTCCCCCTGTCGATTACCCCAGACCACTCACTCATTGTTTGTATCGGCCCCGCATATGGACCGGCAGATCATGTGAAGTACTTACAAAGGAAGGTTCTTATGACTGAACCAAGGCCTCCAAATTGGTGCGCATATGAAAGAACCGTATGGAGGAAATAGTCATGTCGATCACATAACCTTAAACTGGTTTTCACACCCAAGTAGAGCTAGCCAGAAGCCACATGCAAAGTAACCGTGACTTACCCCAGAAGAGGGAGATTCTTGACATCGGGCCATGTCTCGCCGGCGTCCGAGCATACCGTAAAGAGAATTAAGCCGAGGGCGAGCAGTATAATAAGAACCTCGAGTAATCCTCAAAGTTGATCCCGATCAAGCTCCAAGAACTGCAGCTGGGTCCTACATAGGGTCCCATTCCAGATCGCGTGATGCCTCGTTTCTTCTCAACTCTTGTTGCTGTGCTTGCAGCCAGCACGGTTCAGGCTTCTCTTGATATCGTCTCGGGAGCAACATGGACGGCTGTAAGTCAATCCCATCCCTACTCATGAATACGTGTTGACTGTACTTCGCCCAGACCAATACTGGCGAGCATGTCCAGGCTCACGGCCACGGATTGATGTAAGTGTCACACTCTATCTTGCCGGACAAGGATCTGACTTTTAAAGTGAGGTTGGTGGAACTTACTACATGATCGGCGAGGACAAGACAGACGGAACCTACTTCCAGAACGTCAATTGCTACTCCTCCACCGATCTTGTCGAATGGACATACCGAGGTGCCCTCCTCTCTCGCACCAGTGAGGCAGGCGACCTTGGACCCAACCGCATCGTTGAAAGACCCAAGGTTATCTACAACGACCAGACAAAGAAGTATGTTCTTTACATGCACATCGACAGCCCAGACTACAAGGATGCACGGGTTGGTATCGCAACTGGTGATAGTGTATGCGGCAAGTATACCTATCATCGAAGCTTCAGACCTCTTGGTAAGCAGAGTCGCGATATGGGGCTTTTTAAGGACGATGATGGATCCGCGTACCTCCTGACTGAAGACGTAAGCCATCCCCTGTGCACTTTGGTAGAGGACAAGAGCTGATGAAGATACAGCGCGAGTATGGAACACGAATCATGGCGTTGTCAGATGACTACCTCAACGTCACCGAGATCACGTACGAATGGCAGTACTTTGCCGAGTCCCCAGCTATGCTGAAGCAGAACGGGTACTACTTCATCTTTGGTTCTCATCTGACGGGATGGAATGCCAATGATAATGTAAGCGAACTTCCTGCCCCTTGGCTATACTCTAAGTTATATTAACGTAAGACCCCAATAGATCTATAGCTACGCCAAGTCACTGTCTGGTCCATGGTCCAACTGGACCGAGTTTGCACCCATCGGATCAAAGACCTTCCAGAGCCAGGTCAGCTACATTCAGCCTCTTGGTACCGGTAATGCCATCTACATTGGTGATCGTTGGGTTTCTACCAACCTTGCTGCCAGTACCTATGTCTGGCTTCCGCTCAAGGTCGATGGTACCAAGGTTACACTTAGCTGGTACGACTCTTGGTCACCGAACCTGTCAAAGGGAACTTGGTCCGAGACCAAGATGACAAAGATCGAGGGTGAGGCCGCGACGATGGGCAATGACGCCAGAGTCATCTCATGCAGCGAGTGCAGTGGAGGCCAAGCTGTCGGCTACATCGGAGGCGATAAAAAAGGCACTCTTACCTTCAAGAACATCAAGAGCTCTGGTGGTGTTGCTACCATTAACGTCAAGTACCGGAATGGTGACACTGGGTCACGATACGCCACTGTCAATGTCAACGGCGAATCTCAGAAGCTTGCTTTCTTGTCTACCAGGCATCTTTCTCAGACGGGACTCAGTCGGGGTTTCTTTGATCTCAAGGAGGGATCGGACAATACGATCACTATTTCCAATGGCGATGGATGGGGTCCGGATGTCGATGCGTTGCTGCCACCGTCGGCATAAATGAAGGCTATTGTATTTGGGCAGAAAGATGATGTTGTTGATGGTATACGAGGTGTTATGAAGACGGTGCAATTCTGACACCCTCTCGGGCCCATAGTGTCAGCCACAGCTATTAGTTGTGTTCCTTTGTAGAACCTCAATCAGTTATTGCATACCGTTGGACTCAATCGATGTCCCATTAGTGACAGTCGTGAGGCAAGAGTTTGCGAACATGGGCCGTTGGCTCATGCGGGGTAGCAGCAAGCGTTGGGCTGAATGCCGGCTTTCGTATCCAGAATAGGCCATAATTATGCGATAAGTAATCAGGGTCTAAGAGCAAAAGTGCCGAGGGCGCGACATCTGCTGTGCTCAAGATCGCAAACTATTTCCTTGGGTCATCTGTGTACACGGGTCTCGGCAATTTACCTCCACCAACTATCGTCATGGCGCATCCATCATCGTCAAATGTGATCTGTAGTCCAGAACTACGCATACTTTGGCCACGTATAAATAAGCCCTCCTTTGTCTCCAACATCAAGATGGAACAGTATCATAGCGTGCCAACTCGATCTTGTCTTTCCTCAGCCAGCAATAACCTTTTTCACCCTGCCTAGCATGGATCAAACTGTCAAGGTTGGCGCCATACAGGCAGAACCCGTGTGGCTTGACCTCGAAGGGAGCGTTGACAAAACCATCGCTCTGATCGAGAAAGCTGCCGCTGATGGAGTTCAAGTACTTGGGTTTCCCGAAGTTTGGATCCCCGGTTATCCATGGTACGATCGAAATCTGTCAGCCAGAAAGGTTTCACCTGCTTGTACGCATGATGCTAACAGGTTATGCAGGCAAATGTGGACATCGCCAGTCATCAACAACGGAGGTTGGATCCACGAATACATGGCCAATTCTATGCGAAGAGACTCGCCTCAGATGAAACGCATTCAACAAGCCGTCAAGAAAGCAGGCATGCTCGTCGTTCTTGGGTACAGTGAGCGAGATGGAGCAAGTCTGTATATGGGACAGTCGTTCATTGATGCAGATGGCGAAATCATCCATCATCGACGAAAGATCAAGCCAACTCACGTGGAACGAACAATCTGGGGTGAAGGCCAGGCTGAATCGCTCAAAGTCGTGGTCGATTCCAAGTTCGGAAAGGTTGGTGCATTGAACTGCTGGGAACACCTCCAGCCACTACTTCGATACAACGAATATGCGCAAGGTGTGCAGATACATATTGCTAGTTGGCCAGCTGAGTTTGAGATGCCAGACCCGGAGAAGATCGCTTGGCTGTACCACGAGACTGGCGAGGCTAGTTACCGGGCGAGTCAGTTCATGGCCATCGAAGGAGCAACTTTTGTCGCTGTCGCCTCGCAGGTACTGACCGAAAATAACTTGGAACGAAATGGACTTACAGGCAATCCCGTGACCAAAACAGTAAGATAAAGCCCCCTCAAGATGTACAGACTGCTGACTGGTGATATAGCCGGGTGGTGGATTCTCTATGATCTTCGGGCCAGACGGCAAGCCACTTGCAGAGCCTATCGGTGACGGTGAAGAGGGTATCATCACAGCTGAGGTGAACCTCAGGGATATTGATAAGCCCAAGGCTTTCATTGATGTTGTTGGACATTATGCGCGGCCTGACCTGCTGAGTCTTAGGGTCAACGAGAAGCTTGCGAAACATGTCGTTGTGGATTAGCGACGAGGCGAGATCTGGACAAACTGGTCCGTCTTTCAACCATTACAAACATCATGTTATCATCGCAATGGAGAATCTTCCTCTCCTGAATTTGGGATCATGCACAGGTTCCTTTTTATGGTAGCCGCTCGTAGTTTTTGCCCCTCCTAGATATTTGATAGCACCATTCATCGGTCCCTCTCTTCTCCAGCATCGTAGAATCTCAGTTTCTGAAATAGTGAGTCTATCTTGACCCGATGTTGCACTGACGATGAGATAATCGGGCACAATGGATTGCTGGGTCGAATTGCCTATTTGGGTTCAATGGACGAATATGGTGATTATTGGCGGCTGACACATTATCTTCTGGACCCCGCTGACTTCATTACACATCGAGCCATGGGGTGTCAAGATACCGAAACAAATTGTCAATTCATCCGAATGCCTGTAGTGTTATTTCTAAACCCAATCCAAGGTCATCAGATTCGGTCAGTCACTGTCAAATAGCAAGCCTAACATGCTGCCTAGACAAAGTTGTTGGACATGCAAACGTAAGATGACATATCCAATATTGATCACCAATCTCACAAGTGTAGGGCGCAAGATCGGCTGTGATAGGACCACGCCAAGTTGTAATAACTGCATTCGGACACAAAGGAAATGTCTTGGTTACGGACTTCAACTTCTCTGGCCCGATCGTCATGATGGGCGGCGGAGAAAACGTGACCCTGTTGAGCATCGGCCTCCAATAAGTCTTTCAGAAGCGGTTCATTATGGCAAATACTTTTTAAACACATCTGTGCTAGATGTTGATCTCGCTGTTGCCAAGAGTAACAGGCAAATGGTTGTCGACCTTTTTTGCAAACGACCTCAACGCAGTCTCACACTTCACGGCCACATGCTGAATCAGTATGGCATACTTCTCGGTTATTGTGTGTAAGATATGTCCACTTCCATCGGCCCTTGGCTAATGAGGGCAGACGAACACATTATATCTCCCATGATATCAACAACCCAAGCTCAAAACGGCTTCTGCTCAACGTTACTCCCCATGGCATTGTCAAGCCAAGACGCTTCGGCTCTTGCGTTGCTCAATGCAATGATGGCCGTGGCAATGATCCACTACTCAAACTCAATAGCTGATGCAATGTCTTTCAAACTAAGAGCTGTCCGGAACTTGTCAATATCGCTCGGTAATGGTAGGAGGTCAATATGCCCATCGACTAGTCAAGTTCAGCTTGCAGCAGTAATGATGCTCTGCGTTTACGATGTTCGTGAGACCTAACCTCCGATTCAATACCCTAGCTGATAATGCACAGGTCTTCGATAGAGAAGAGCACAGCTGGCACATTCATTTGAACGGGGCGAAGGAGATCATAAGGCGACAGCGCTTCATTGATACGCCTGATCCAAGCTCGGATTTTCTACTTACTTGGTGGTTGTACCACGATGTTCTGGCTGCTTTTAACCATCCATTATGGAGACGTAACGAAAGCCCTGGTTCCGCTTCATCATCTGCTCTACAAGATTTCAGTGGCGACAAGTCTCTCGTGAGTACCCTCATTCCCGCGCCGGCTCTTCTGACTCCAACCCAGATCGTGGGATCCTTGGGCTGTTCTGTTGAAGTGCTTGAGATCATTGATGAGATCAACAATATGCGCCTGTCCTCCCCGCAAGGGTGCATGAACACCTCGACATCGCAAAGATGCGATTTGGCAACGAAGCTTTACAACCTCCGGCAATTACTTACTCCCATTGAGAGTTCTGATAGTCTGAGATCACATCGCATCTTGGCTATCGCTGAGTTGTATCGCCTGGCGACACTGCTCTATCTCCAGCGCGTGCATCCCATCACGGAGGATGATATCACTCGTCCCACTTATGTGCAACACGCTCTGGAAATACTGGCAAGGTTAGACGTCGCAACCAGTCCATGGCCAGTATTTGTCATCGCATGTGAAGTCGATGAGCAAGACCGTGTCAACATCCTTCATACACTTGACAGAATGGATAGTGTGAGAAGTATTGGAAACATAAAGGTTCTACGGGATGTCATTGAGGGTATCTGGAAACAAGAGGACCTTCGGAACATCGGAAAAGCTGGGCAACGTGTCGATCGGTTGCAGTTTGTAGAGTGCGATGTTCCGGTCCCGTGGTTTATCTAGGCGATGTCTAGCTCTCGTTCCGTCACATAAAGTCTCCGTTTATTTGCCTAACGTTGCATCTATTTGTTGCTAGCTGCCGCCCAGATGGGAACTTCACCCTCATTGTAGAGCACAAGGTTGCCATCGTTCTGAATAATGAGATAAGTTGAGTCATTTCCCTTGCCCGCAGAGGTATTGGTATGCCAAGTAGCATGTCCAGTACCAGAATTGTCGCTGAGAGTCTTGGTCAGTCACGGCTCAGCCAAGTACGGAGTAGTACTTACTAGATGACGAGGTTACCGTCTTCTTGCATCTTGGCGCCTTGAGGGTTCCAATCCTGCTCATCGGTGCTCTGCCAGGCGCAGTAGTCGCCGTGGTAGACAGCGAGCTTGCCATCGTCTTGCATACGACATTCTACGGAGCCGTCCTCACTCCAAAGGCTATTGCCGGCAAGGAGCCATTCGCCGTTGTTGAGTCTGTCGCCGGGCATTGTGATGGTCTGTGAAGTCTTGAGGTAGATAGTGAGATCGTATAGGGATGATGGTTGAGTCAAGACTGGTTCGAGAGGTGCAAGTAACTTTATACTGGGAATGCTGTCTGTCTGATTCTCGGGCAACCGTCCTTGAACTACGAAAGATACTACCGATATCATGCGTTGTGACGTGTAACTCAACCCCTCATCGAACTGACGAAATGGCGTCTATACAGAAACACAGATGCCATTTTCGGTCTCCCGTGCAGAGTCTGTGAGACACGGCAGAAGAGATGTGCAAAGCTCGTCCATGATTCTACTGAGCCGTGGACCAGCTTAACTCAGGTGCATCCCGGTGTGACGCAATCTCAGTCCCGCGACTAACCATCGTCCTGATTCTCGGGGTTATGCAAGGGCCAAGCTGAATGCCTTGAGTCAACAGTTGCAGTGATGACCCTGCCGCGAAACCAGGACATCTGACCGCTTTATGTCCCTATCTACGCTGTTTAATAACGATTTGCACGGTACTTGGATTGCCTGGGTCTTGTTGTCCATCGGTTGGGTAAGAGGTTCCGAAAGATGTTTCAACACAACGACAATGGCTTGACTCACGAGCTCGTAGAACAAACAACTTGCGACACGATTGGCTACACCTTTCAGCTCTACGGGAGATGGGGATTTGATCTTCAGCTGGTAGGCAGCTGAAAATGATCAGCATGAGGGGCAATGAGACAATGTCCTAGGCTCCCAGAGCTCAAGGAGCTACGACCTCTTAGAGCTGTATGTCTCAGTCTCCTCAGCACCGACCTCCCGATCAGCTAGCGACAGAACCCTACGATGGCTGATCGTGGAGGCTTCGAGACATTACATCATTACTAACACAACAAATGAAGTCGCTCGCAGGCGAAGAACTCGAGAGGACCGCTAAGTGAACGCGTCCTGGGCCGTGGATCTTTGGTGTCATGAGGCTTATCTATACTACCTCAGACGGCACCAATGCAATGGAGGCCAACAAGTGTTTAGTACGAGAAACACATAATAAACGACACTGTGGCAACGAGTCTGTTTCAATCACGCGTGCCAGATGCCGAAGAGATGCTCCGTCAAATATGACTTGGCACTTGACGCGATAGAACGCGACGCGACAAGACACGTTCAAGGGCTCCCGTACTGAGCGACATTGCATGTCCCCTAACAATAGCGGGGCCATCAAATCGCTGTCGAATCGATCAGCCACAAATGGGTACTTCTGATAAGGCAGCTTATCAGTGGGATAACACCCTGGACCATCTTCAGATGACCCTTGCACTTGTGCCCAAACACTTGCTACGGCGGCACTCTAGGGCCACCAGCGCAAAAGGTACATTTCCTTCTCCTGTCAACACAGCATCCCGCAGAGTCGCTGGAGGTGACAGAGCCAGCACCTGGAGCCCAACAGCACATACAGTCGAATGGCTTCAAGTAGAGAGCTCTTTCGCAAGCACATCTTTTGGAGCTTCATTATTCGTTGTCTCCATTTGTTCGCTGGCCATTATGTGCTGATCTCTTACTCATCGCTAACATTGCACTGCATTCACTCACTGTATGTCTGGTTGGTGTCCCTAACACCACACTGTAAATTGGTGTGCGTCATGCGTTTGCTGTCGACTTCGGCACCACTTGCCCGGCGACTGTTGGCTGCCTTTTGCAACAACGTCAGCGCGACAGACAATCAGCTAGCGGTCCAACAGTCATTCAGTCCGATGAAGCCCTGTATAAACAGCAGCGAAAAAGAAACACAGGCCAGAGACACAAACGGCAAAAACATACAACAG
>JABEER010000633.1:0-39008 GCA_014824405.1 Fusarium sp. NRRL 66896 | reverse complement strand
TCCGAGCCTGGCATGTAAGTATAATAACCGCCAAAATCAACGTGTCAAAACAACTGGTAACTATCCTTACCTTCTTTGAAATGTCTGTTTTATCGGTTTTGAATCAATTCCTTGTTGTTGCATTACATCCTCGTTCCAGAAAATTGCATCATCACCAAGATGCAGCAAGTTAGAACCTCCCCCCTCGCCACAGGTCTTTTCAACCTTTGGCTATGTATCTGGACTCTCATTGTACTTTCGATATTCGCTCTCGCATGTCTTGTTCAAGCAGGCTCTATCGTTATGCCAGATTGGACCAAAGATCTTCGGAAATTCGATGATGAAGAATGGGCCAGCTACTCAGCCATATTGATCATATCAATCAGCGTTCTCTTCGTCTTAACAATGGTCACAGGAATAGCTGCCATTCGAGCCGGAAGATATTAAACCTACTCGAGCGGAACTGCAAGTCCTTGACTGTGAAAATGCACTCCGCCATCGAAGGCTAGGAAGGCTGTCTCGACAAACAAGGAGGTCCATCAACTTCGGCAGCAACTAGCTCGACAGGAGTCGCATTGTGAAGTCCTACCTTCCAGGGCTCATTCCTGTGACCTGCATCGTCCTATAGGCACGCCGCTACAGAAGAAGGCTGTGCTGCGCCGAGCTCTTCATATCTGCATAAGAGGCTCCTGACCCTGCAGAAGAACGACATTTGTTGCCTCGCTGATGATGCGTGGCAACTAAACTGCCCATGTGTTATTTTTATGACATGTATATGCACGGTTACCGGCGAGATATGAAGGGAAATGGAGGTTCGACAAGCATAGGACACATGGGCGCCCTTTCCGCTCGATAGATTATGGCAGAGAGTGATAGCCTGGTGATATAGAACTGGAGAGCCGAGGAAGCGAAATGATGAAGTTTAATTTAGTTTAGATACCATAAAACATTGGATGCAGCCCAATTATTGTATCTTGACCAACCGCTTCCGTTATTCAACCCCAGATTCCAAAACAGCAAAAGTATCAGTCTCAGAATCAAGCTCAGCCAAAGCATCATACGGCAACGTAACCATCGGCGTCGTATGTCCAATATCCACATTAAACAGAATCGGGAACTTCTTTAAAGCAAGACGCCCCTCACAAAACAGTCCCTTAATAATACCAGCATAAACCTCTCGATCCTCATCGGAGTCATATCCATAAGGTCGTCCTACAACCAATCCTGCAGCTTCTTCGAAAACACCATGGGCTATCAAGTCTGCAAACGCTGCCTGAACTCGGTGAGGAGGGTTTCCACCAGAGCCATCCTCGTTTGTAGCTGTTTCGAGAAAGACGATTCGGCCACGCCAGTCAGGAACGATGGCTGAAACACCGGATAGGCGGGCGACAACTGTGAGACAACCACCAAACAATCGTCCTTGAGCCTTTCCAGGCCGTAGCCATTGCCAGTCGGTTGTCTTCACAACCTTTGGCGGCTCTGTCGATTCTGGTGTCGCAAAGAACGGTGCGCCTCTTGGTGCGTAAAACTGGGATCGTGGAATCTGCCCGAGTGGTTGTGGGGATGCAATCGCTCGAAGCAAATTATCGACACAAAAGGCGAGAGGAGTGTCCTTATCATTGACATCATTTGATTCCCCGATCTCAGGAACAGCACCAGGACCATAGAAAGTCCTAAGGCCTGTCAACCCATACAAGAACCAGTGCAAGCCCGAGATGTCAGAATAGCCGACCACGATCTTAGGGTTCGCACGGATGGCCCCATGAAGCTCTTTATCCGCAATCAGGGCTGGAAGAAGCTCTGTGAAGGTTGTGCCGCCAATGGTCGTGATGATGGCGGAGATGCTGGGGTCTGAGAAAGCCGCTCGGATCTCAGATAGTCGATTATCGATACAAGATTGAATTCCTTTGTCTTGACTAAAGAATGTCTGAACTTGATATCCCTTGTTTGTGAGAAGAGCAGAGGCTCGGTCTATGACTGCTGGAAGCGTGGCGTTAATTCGCTCTGATGGCGATATAAAAGCTATTTTATCACCCGGCTTTAGGTGTTTCGCTCGAATTGGTGAAGGCATGCTGGGAATTGAATGAGATTGCCTTGGCGCTATTTGTAAATGGAATCGACCTCAAAAGGATATGCGATGTTAATGGTTCGAGTGCTGTTGGTGATGTTTTATCGCGTCAGATCCAGTGAGGGGTCAATGGCGGATTTTAATATCTCCACTGGTGACCCTACGTAACGTTATGTTATAAATTATGTCGTGATATCGAATTCCACCGGGTCAGCTTACCTAGTTCAACTCAGTCTGAAAATGGGAAAATGTGTGTAATCATTATATTTCGTGAGGCCTAGAATGCCATCGCGCCCTTCAAGCGACAGAGGAGTAACAAAAGTTCCACCATTCGCCATTTTCGCTCATGCCCATAAGACGATTATCCTTGTTCGCTCGCTCAATTTGGTTACTCTGGTCCACTGACAAGTCCCGTCGGATATCCGTCTCATTCTTGATTATTAGCACCGTTGGACATCATTTCGTCACCCATTATTTGCGTATCGACGATAGGAAATAGAGACATTGTCGTATCAAAAGAATCGAACCAAAGCATATTTGGTGAAATACCCAGAAATGCATCAGCCGAAATATCAACGTCAATCTCTGTCTGCTCTCCTCCCTCCATTGCAAACCCTTGCTGCTCGTCTGTCATCTCGTTCGCTACCTGGCCCGGTCTGGGAGTTTGTGGCTGCGTTTGTATCCCATCCGTTGAACCGATCCGGGAGTTACCTTCTGGTTGCTGAGAATTGCGCAATGGCGACTTTCCGATTGTGTGAATACTCCCGAAAAGACCGTTGACGAGGTGACCTTGACGTTCCATTCGTAACCTTGCTCGGTTATCCATGTATATGTCGCATGCGTTCTGCAGGTGATCCAAGATCATAAGATGGCGCTTCGCCACAGCATCATAACGACTGAAGCGATCGAGAACACCCCTGGCTGCATGAAGACTCTTCTCAAGAGGGAATGAATTATCGAAGTCCCCAAAGATAGCTGCACCGAGCACGAGGCCAGATACAAACGCTGAATTGCCAACAATCGGCAAGCGTTTCGGTATGGTACCAGTCCTGACGAGAGTTTGCAGCAGGTCCACTGTCCTCACCGCTGATTCAAGACATGAGTGGACAAGAACTTGGTTCGACGATGAGGATCGCTTTGCAGTTCCTTGTGCGGACTGTTCGTTATCTTCAACGTGTTGAGATACCGCCTTATGTAGGAATGGGAGAGATAAGAGCATGACCGTCCAGTGACCAGTCAGCTTGAGATGTATTAGGCCAATATTCGGTTGCTCTTCGCCGTTCTGGTCACGGATCAAATCATCCTGCTCAATACCATCAACCACAAGACCCTCTCCACATTGCGCAGTCCATCGTCGAAGATGTTTGCTGATTCGTTCCAATATTTCTGGGGATATCATTCTTTTGGCATAAACTTCCGTAAGGATTAACTCGAAGATCATGGACAAATCATTGCAAGCTGAGTAGTTCTGGGGATTTGTCGTGTCTCTTAACTCGGATGTTGAAGGAGGTCGGCCCAATGATGCGCTCATGAACAAGTCGAGAATTCGGATGCCTTTCCATAGTTGTTCCCTGGCACGACCCTCGTTGGCAGAGAAGAGGGAAGCTATGTCATGGCGATGAAGACCAATGGCATATGCTGCCCGAACTCCCATGCCGAGATACATAAATGCGGCGTTGCGGCGTGATGCACCCAAAAGATACATCGCAATGAGCACCAACGCTTGAATGGTGACTATGCCAGGCTCTTCTATCAGTGTTTCCACTGTCAGGTACCGGGCATAGTTGAAGAATGTCTCTGCCAGATCATCTTTATCTTCTGGCCCTGTTTGTGCACCAATGGCAAAGACCAGATAGTATACCGGACTTGCAGGGTCAGCGATATCTTGGCCATCTTCAAGCCACTTTCGTATGCCATGGTCAAGTTCTGTTTGGTCGAAGAGAAGTAGTACGCAATTGGCTGATTGCATGTACCATTTCACAAGATAATCGACTTCTTGCTCAGACTGCCGTGGCGGTGGGTTCTGGGCACTCGACAGGATCCATCCTCGTCGTGTTTCAGGCGATGCTTCGACAATACCGTGTCGCAATGGGTCATCAACAAGGGTACAATCTCCTATGCTACGTCGCACAATCCTCCTAATATTCTGAAGAAAAGACAGTGTTGCAGAGTCGCCAATGAACATGTATTCACCTCTCGTATCTTGAACAAGGCGCGACATCCGTGGGAGTCTTTCAGGTTGTGTATTCGAGAGCAGCTGCAGAGAAGAAGAGGTCCCGTCATCAACATACGTCTCGTCCACCGACGTCAAACCCGATCTGTTACCGACGGTTATACTACCAGCAGGAGTGGTCTGCTCAGTGATATTACTGAGTCTATCGGGATCGGGACTTGGCAGCGATGACGCGAGGATGCGCCTTGCGCCATGGCTCGAGGCAGATTGAGACTCGTGGCACTCATGACCGAGACCTCGCTTGATGCAGCGGGCGCAGGGTCTGCGGCCATCGCATCTTTGTTTACGACGTTTGCAGCTTTCGCAGGCCTCGGCGCATCGTCTTCTCTCACAGTCTCGGACCCTCCTGGTAGGCATTTCGTCGTCGGTAGGTCGTGTGAGGTCCCTGGAACTGAGGGAGTGAACCGCGGGCCGCGAACTGTCGGATATGGCCAGGTCTTTATTGGTTACTTGGCCACGAGAATGGGGTAAGATTTGGTGACTTTCCCGCTGACGTAAATCGGCGCACCGTTCACTATTACCGAATTGCCGATGAAATGATCCCTGTAGCCGACGGTCACATTGAGGGGTCAACACCACTGAATTCCTGCGTGGTCACTACTGAGGCAGTGCTGAGTTGACCACAAACAGCAAACAGGTAGTCTAGACCAGTACTGTTACGACAAGAGCAATCTTGAGTGCAATCTCTCGGGTTTGAAGTTGGGAAGAAATATATTTTGATACTGGTTAATCCAATTCTTATCTCAAATACTAGCCTAGTTTGGATAGGAACTCCTGTATCTTGGAACCAACTTCATCTGCTGCCTCAATACAGTGCCAATGGCCAACTCCAGGCAAAATGTGCATGCTCTTCGATGAGTCGCTACAGCCCCAACTAGAGAGAAAGTCAGAATGCATGCGGTCAATCAGGTATGTAAAATTAACACTTACTCGCTCAGAATCTTTTGCGCATCTGGGATCGGGCTTGTTTTGTCCTCTTCGCCAGAAAGAACAAGCACGGGGCATTTGATGTTTGCGTAAGGAGGTAAGTCTGCTTGCGCAATCGCGCGACACAAGGCAATGTATCCCTCAGGCTTTTGGGATAGCAAAAGAGCTCGAATGGATGCTTTTTGTGTCAAAGTTGCCTTGGAACCTGTCGCGGCAAAGGGAATAGTCTTGGCCATTGGCTCCATTCCTTCTAAACTCAATATCAATACCAGATCATATTCCCAGTACTTCAAGTTGACTCACCTTTCTTGACTGTCTCGATGCGAGTGTTGAAGATCTCAGCCATTGCAGGCTTTGGCAACACAGGACCAATGAGAACTGAGCCGCGGAGGCTGCACTTCAAAGCGAGCTTTGGTACAATGATACCGCCCATGGAATGCCCAACGGCGACAGCATTATCAGGGCGAATGCTCAAGCCTTCCAGTAAAGCCTTGACATCACTCGCTATTGTGTCAAACGTAGGATCTTCAACCCCTTCTGATAACACGGAAAGGCCACTGCCTATTGATCTTTAGTGTGTGATTCCTGCAAGCAAATAATGTAGGTGCTGACCATAGACATCCAATGCAATTGACGAGTATCCCGCTGTTGCAAGCCGGTTCATAACAGGTATATAAAATGAATGAGATGACCCGAGGCCATGGATGAAAACCAGTACTGGGCCATCTTTTGAGGCTGTTTCAGCGTCTACTTGCGCGTAGAACAGTTTCTTGTTCTGGACTTCAATGAACGGCATATTGATCAGAGATTAGTTAACAAACAAAATGGTACAGTGATAACGACACAACATAGAGTGTGCTCTGTTGTCGATATACTATCTTCAACTCTCAAGGTTTCTCCCAAATGCCTCAATATGTTCTAGCGCGGGTCCTTACAGCTCACATTCAGCGTCGGAAACCGGGTGAAAGCCATCGGCAAGGGTCACAGCCGACCTCCACCACTAAAATATGGGGTCTTCACAACAAAGTCAATCACTGATGACACTATCTTTCGCACACTATGGGTCATACACATCCAAAGCCCCATAAATCATAGGCAGTTATCACCCAGATATAGTGGGTTATCGC
Source organism: Fusarium sp. NRRL 66896 (assembly GCA_014824405.1). NCBI lineage: Eukaryota > Fungi > Ascomycota > Sordariomycetes > Hypocreales > Nectriaceae > Fusarium > Fusarium sp. NRRL 66896. The sequence continues at coordinate 32,674 of JABEER010000633.1, read as the reverse complement.
TTAGTCCGAACTGCCGTCGGTTTCCGGCCACTCAACGAATCGAGTTGTGTTACTGTATAAAGACTCCCTCTTAACAATCAACCTCTTGTAGTTGCCCTCGGGTGGATGCCTCTTTTTAGCCAATAACCGATAAGTTCTTCTGTCAAAATGGGTAGTATCAACCAACACGATTATTCCTCGGTTGAGGAGAGTAAGAGAATCTTTGACTACCTTTGCGGTCAGTTCGATGAGGTTGCTTTTCCAGCGGCTGTGAAGGAGCTCAAGGACAATATCGAGTTCACATCTACTCGAGATGCGCCCTATTTTCCTATCCCGTTCAAGGAGACGGAGACTACTGCTGCGCTTAAGGCGGTAGAGGGTGCCGTTGCCAGTCTGTTAGCAAAGACAGTTGAGGGTGAATCGCAACCCAAGAAGATCAATGTCGACTTGGAGAAGACTACAGCCTTCCTCTGCCAGGCTTATATGGCCAAGGTTGGTGGTCTCGGAAAGCTTGACCCTGGCGTCAAAGCTCTACTCAAAGGTACGTCTATACGCCACAACTGTTGGCTTCCAGGCCAAGGAACTAACAGCCATAAGATACGGATTTGCTGCAAGCCCAGTCAAATCCTTACCGCCGCATGTCTGCCAACCTGTATGAGACTAAGAACGCTGGAGAGTATTATCACATTCATGGGTCTCTGGAGGCCTCAACAACCCTCAAGATGATTGGTCTTGAGCCTTTCAGACCAGACTTGCAAACACATGAGAGTATTGTCGATACTATCGAGCCTGCTGTTCGACAGTTCTCGATAGATGAGCTTGAGAACATGAATGCTGCTCGTCGACAGGCTGGAGTTCCTGCTTTGAAGCATGAGGACTTTGTGAAAACTCAGCACGTGAGTGTAAACATCTGATATACAAGGATATAACTGACCAGTTATCAGGGCAAGACGAACATGGCACTTCCGCCATGGTCTGTTGACAACCTTGAGTCTGAGACACCCAAGTGTCCTCTAACACCAAGCTCAGAGCACCCAAAGAGGATATTGTCAGGCATCAAAGTTCTTGAGCTATGCCGTATCATCGCTGGGCCTATCATCACTCGTATTCTCGGAGAGTATGGTGCTGATGTGCTCAAGATTACGAGTCCCAATCTGAGCGACGTTCCTTTCTTCCAAGTAGATGGCAACATGGGCAAGCACGCTGCAGAGCTAGATCTCAAGTCTCCTGAGGGAAGAGCTGAGTTCGAGAAGCTTCTTGCTGACGCAGATGTCGTTGTCGACGGATACCGGCCTGGCGCTCTGGAGAAGCTTGGATATGGCGCTACCGCACTTACAAAATTTGCTAAGGAGCGTGGCAGGGGCTTTGTGTATGTCAATGAGAACTGCTTTGGCTACGAGGGAGAGTGGGCTGGACGACCTGGGTGGCAACAGATTGCCGATTGTGTAAGTGTCCTTTGATCTACAGCTACAAGGGAGATCGAACTAACCCGATTGATAGGTCAGTGGCATCGCGTGGGAGCAGGGTCGCTTCATGGGCTTGTCAGAACCCGTCGTCCCTCCTTTCCCCATTTCGGACTACGGAACAGGATGCATTGGTGCCATCACAGCCCTGCTAGGTCTCTACCACCGCGCCACCCGTGGCGGATCATGGCATGGAAAGGCTTCACTTCTTCACTACGACCTTCTCCTCTTCAAGGTTGGACAATATCCTGAAGAAGTAAAGGAGAGATTGAGGAAGGATATTGGTCCTGATTTCCTCGCCCTGCGACATGCACATAGCGTGGATCAGATCTCAGGAACAGCGTTATTGAGGATGCGACAAGTTTTCCCTGAGCTCTTCACTGGGGATAAATATGTCGAGAAGTGGTACTCTAACGCTTATAAGGCTGAGGTGGAGGCCGTGCCGCCTGTTGTGGAAATTGAGGGTCTGGAAGTTGGATTTAGAAGAGCGAGTCGACCTAACGGTGCGGACAAGCCAACATGGGATTTTGGAGAAGAGGCCGATCGCAAGCTGTCAAGGTAGTTTATCCCATTAAGTTTTAGCATTTGCCTAGCCAATCGATACATGCATAGATCATTCAACCACATCTCTTTTTAGTATACAATACTAATGTTGTGTTGTCGCGTGACAAGGAGTCGTTACAATTAATGCTGCGCTTCACTTCCGTTCCCATCATGGCTAAATTTGCGACGGCTTTGGCGTGTCCCAGGTGACTTGCAGCGGCTACACCAGGCTCATTTCCACTAATAACATCGTACGACGCACTAATTTTGGCTCCATATTCCGCGGCGTCGGAATCGGAGTCAGGGTGTCCCCTCAACTGTACATCCGATCGACTGCTCCGACATCCGAAAAGAGTGTGGCACCATTCTCACCTCTGCCGAGAGTGCTAAACGCAATCATCAGTTCCCTAATTGGTTGAAGAGTTCACCCCGCAAAATGGCTGCAACATTGCCGCTTTGCCCCATGGGCCGTTGATGTTCAAAACACGCACCCGATGTGTTTTCGGGAGATGTCCTTAGCCGCTCCTTGTTGAGGCGCTGTCTGTATATCCGAATCGAACCATGCTGACTGTGAATTATGCGGGGTCAAGTCATCTGCTCGACACCATCTTTGAAACAACTCCAACGATAAGAGGGACTTCATAAGACCTATTAGAAAGCCTCTTCTTTCATTCACTTAAGCATAACCCCAATTCATCATCACGAACACTCTTCCCTTCATCACATCCACTCCATCAATACCTCACAAAACTCTATCAAAATGACACCATCAGCGACTGGCGGAAATGCCAACGGTGCTCCCAAGGAGGAGGGTCTCGGCCAGGCCTTCACACAGCAAGTCATCGACTCTTTCGGCCCCAAGACTGACCCTCGTCTTCGAGAGGTCATGACATCTTTTATCCAGCATATGCACGACTTTGCGCGCGAGACACAGCTCACTTGCGATGAGTGGATGTCTGCAGTCAAGATGATCAACTGGGCTGGACAAATGAGCAATGACAAGAGAAATGAGGGTCAATTGATGTGCGATGTTATTGGTCTTGAGAGGTAATTCTTCCCCTGCGTCTTCTAAGCTATTACTAACAATCTTTCAGCCTTGTTGATGATATTACACACCGTCAAGCAGCCAAGAACGGCGTGGCAGCAACTGAGACTGCTATTCTGGGTCCTTTTTGGCGACATGATACCCCTACTCGTGAAAATGGCACCACAATCACTTTCGACACTCCCAGCGATGGTGTTGTCGCCTATCTCTACGGTACCGTGACATCAGCAACTACTGGAAAGCCTATTCCCAACGCCTCTGTCGAAGTTTGGCAAGCGTCTACCAACGGTGAATTTATAGCCTTCAGCTACACTTTATAGATTCTAATTCCTTCATAGGACTGTACGAGCAACAGGACGAGAAGCAGGTTGAGCATAACCTTCGTGGCAAGTTCATCACCGACGACCAGGGTCGATACTCCTTCTACTGCCTACGACCTACTCCTTATCCCGTAAGCAATCCTGTCCTGGGACCATGCCAAGGACCTATAAGCTGACACTTTCTCAAGGTCCCCGATGATGGCCCTGCTGGTCAACTTCTCCACCTCCTCGACCGCCACCCTTTCCGCCCTGCCCATCTGCACTTCATGGTATGTTCACTTGGATTTCCCGAAGCCAATCTCAAATCAAATCTAACATACTACAGGTCATTGCTGAGGGCCACAAGTCTGTTGTTACTCAGATCTTCGATTCTGACTCAGGATATCTCGAGAACGATAGTGTCTTCGCTGTTAAGGATGGCCTAACAGTGAAGTTCGTGCCACGAAAAGGAGATCCCAAGGCAGAGTGGGAGTTGGAGTACAACATGAGCCTTTCAAACGAGTCATAAAGAAGTAGCATATGTTTTTTTTACAGTCATAGCGAATTTAATTGGGTTTCTTTGGACTATTACTCCTGGTGAATTAGTGCTACTTATAGTGATTGTTCCTGGTCCAAGTTTCGAGCATATAAATTCAATCGATTGGTATTTATAGATTACAACATCCCGGTGAGATATATCAGGCCAACACATTGAAAATGCCTAGAAAAGATAGGACTCCCATTTTTCAAATCTGATCAATGGAGAAAGCGATCCATCTTCTACCCTCCTCATTCGAAGCTCAGTCTCGTACATGAGTACTCAGAACAATATGCAGCATAAAAAGCAGAATACATTTCATTGACTAGACTCGGCAGATAGTACTCTGCTGACAGCGATCTGAAACTCCACGTTAAGTCACTCAACATATCATCAAATCAGCCACGTAAACTTTCAGTCTTGTTTCCATCAGAAAGTGGCACATTCAATAACGAAAACCCATTCTACAGTTTCCCAATAGTCGTGAAACTCTCAGCTGGGAAGGTTAGGGAAACATTTCGTAATGTTGACTTGATGTTCATGGAGACCAATCGACCTGCAGAAAGCAAACTCAACTCAGAATTGAAAAAGAAATGCACTGGACCTTTGTTTGGCAAACATGCTGTCCTTAGAACTTTATTAACTCTGTGATGTTTTCCTTAATGTAGATAACGACATAGTGCTCTGCTTGCTTCATGGGAGGCTGCATTAATTGTACCGGCAGTGTATCTTCGACCAGAGTCGTACATTTGAAATGCTGCACAGATTATTTTACCAGGATTATTAGGAGATGTATCCCAATAGCCCTTAGGACAATGACTAGTTTTGTTCCCAAGATGAGTATGACGACAATTTTGAATATTAGTGCATGGCTTTCAGGGCGTGAAATTTAGTTGCTTTGGACATAAGAAAGCTGTTGATCCGCGGCAAGTTTTGACAATACCAGATAAACTTAACAGCCAATCTGATCAATCAGCGAGCTTTGGTCATGTAACCTCTTTGGTAGCGCGGCCATCCCATCCCGCCTGGTGACATTGTTTGCTTTTCATTACAAACAACATGTGATGTGATTTTTATGGTCATTGAGTTTGGTCGCAGACTCCACTTTGAGAACCCTGATAAAAACTTCAGTCACACTCCATTTAAGCTCTGAAGCCATTGCAACCTCGCAATCTTATGTTTTCTTGTGTTGTTCGTTCTGTGACTTGAAATAGGGTAGGTACCCTACGCTGTGACTAAAGTTTCAATGACTTTGTACCCCGCAATCTACCAAGTTGAGTGCAAACTATCCCCAATATTGACAAATAACGTAATGTTAATGGCGTTTTGATGCAACTAGATAATACTACCCCGGATGTTTTTGGAAGGCGTGTCACTTCGGTGAAGCAGACCGGAAGACATCGGTCTGGGGTAACAGTTGATTGGTACGTATATCCGACACGTGACCGGTTGCCGGTATATCGTCCGACCCACCGCCGGCACCGAGTCCGGAGATAAGCGCGGCTAATTTTGATTCGCTGGGAGTAAGATATTCCGCTCCTAGATAAGGATCTCGACGCGACGTGGCCAATGGGATTGACCTTGTTGGCAATGCGCGGTCCACGTTTCTTGGCTTACGATATAATAATACACCCAACACAAAAAAGGGCGACACTTTCAAGATCCGTCATTTGAAGAAACATTTTCTCACTTTTCAGAACCTGCAATGAGTCGTGCAGGGATAAGGCAGCTTTCGCTGCTTCGGGCGTCGAGACAATGTCTATCTTCCCTTGCTACCGTTGTAAGGGGGCCTATCGCTCGTTCGACACCGCCATCAGCAACTTTGTTGGGACGCCAGAGATGTCGACTTTTCAGCACAACACGACCACGAAGAAGTGAGGAAGAACAAAATGAAGATGCGGGCTCTTACAGTGAAGCGGATCACGAACATGCTGTCATTTCCACTTTCGATCTGTTTTCTATCGGCATTGGTCCCTCATCTTCTCATACCGTTGGGCCCATGCGTGCTGGCAACATTTTTGTCAACGATTTGATCGATGCCAATTTGCTTCAAAAAGTCAATAAAATCCGCGTCGCCATCTATGGAAGTCTTGCTCTTACTGGCGAAGGCCATATGACTCCTTCAGCTTTACTCCTTGGTCTCGAAGGCGCCGACGTCGAAACAGTCGACACGGGTTACGTGCCCAGCCGCTTCGAAGAGATCAAGTCCAGCAAGAAGATTTTCCTGGCACGTGGATTGGCCGCAGATGGATCAAAAGGCAAGGAGATTGATTTCGACTACGAGAAGGAATTCATTTGGGAATGGGGTCGTAAGCTTCCCCAGCATAGCAATGGCATGCGTTTCACTGTCTACGACAAGGATGGCTACGTCCTAGCCACAAATGACATGTTCAGTGTAGGCGGCGGTTTCGTTGTCAACGGTGCTCTTAGTATCGCACCCCAAGAAACCCTCTCCGCAAACGCCCCCGCTCAACTGGAAGTCGGAGATTCGGACACGGCAGCTCACCCGGCTGATTTGGCCGAAAACATGTACTACAAGGAAATCCGGCGCTCAGATGCCGCGGGAGATCGACGAACCGGTACCGAAGTCAAGGCCCTCGAAGAAGCCAATGAAGGTCCGACAGCTCTCCTCGGAGACTCAACTGAGCCAACCGGCCTCTCCACCGATGTCAAGTCCGAGACCGAGGATACCAGCTCATCGCCGCATCCGCGGTATCCATTCCGAGATGCCGCTAGTCTGCTTTCACTATGTCGCAAGCACAATCTCACTATCGCGCAATTGGTGTATGAGAATGAGAAGAGTTTAGGATATACGGATGAGGACATTTACCGAAAGATCTTCAAGATTTGGGGAGTCATGGACGCTAGTATCCTAGAAAGTGTCCAAGCGCCAACGGGCTCCAAGCTTCCTGGCTCTCTCAAACTTCATCGACGAGCGCCGGCGCTCTACCGCCGATTGACTCGAGGCTTGTATCCTTCGTCTACAGCTGATACTTCAGCTGCTCAACTTGAGCATAAGTTCTCCTCGCCCGATCCGAATATTAACGAGGATGGCGCCGCCTCATCACCGAAGGCTCTCGCGGCAGCATCATCTCCTTTGGTGCCAGAGAAGTTCAAGGCCGGCGGCCTTCGGAAGCGCGGTCCGCCACGGATACACGGTTCTCTGGATCATCCTATCGCTCCAGCTCCTTCACGCCGGACGACATTCCCTACCATGGACTATCTGTCTGTCTATGCCATTGCTGTTAACGAAACCAACGCTGGCGGCGGTCGAATCGTCACCGCTCCTACCAACGGCGCCGCAGGCATTATTCCAGCTGTCCTCAAGTATACCACAGAGTTCATCAGCGACGATCCTGAGCGAGATATCCCCACTTTCCTTCTCACTGCTGCCGCAATCGGTATGCTCTACAAGCGGGGTGCCACTATCTCAGCCGCTGAAGGAGGATGCATGGCGGAGGTCGGCGTTGCCTGCTCGATGGCCGCTGGCGCTTTCGCTGCCTGCATGGGAGCCAGCCCTGAAACAATCGAGCAAGCCGCTGAAATCGGTATCGAGCACAACCTCGGACTAACATGTGATCCCATCGGCGGACTCGTCCAAGCTCCCTGCATCGAGAGAAACGCGCTGGGCGCGACAAAGGCCATCTCCAGCGCCAACCTGGCGCTTAGCAGTGAAACAGGCACGCAGCGCGTGAGGCTGGACGACGCTATCCGGGCGATGCGACTGACGGCCAAGGGAATGAGGAACGAATTCAAGGAGACGAGTTTGAGTGGATTGGCTACGAGCGTTCACATTAATATTCCAGTCAGTGTTCCTGACTGCTAGACTTGGTTGTTTTGTATTCAGCGATAATTATCAACAAAAAAAGGGAGTCAAGAGCGGCGTAGTATTGCTTTTCTAGATTAGAAGTTTCACTCTTTGCATCGTTAGCTGAGTAAGAGTATCATTCTGCTTAGTGGGTATCACGTGCTAAAGGATTGGTGTCCCTAATTCGTGTGGAGAATCGGTGAGATGAATCGTCACATTGATTATTCTCGACTCATCGCGGACCTCATGGAAGACCACCAGAGCACTCCAAGCATGGCTCACGAACATTGCCCATGTTGTTTCAATTTCGACCCTGATTTCGTAGCACCAGGTTCCAACAATGATGTCAGAGTTGACTCAAAAGAGCTCGTAGTATTGGTACTTCGAGACATCGTACAGTTCGAGAGCGCGGCGAGTTCAGGTTGTGACTGTTGCTCATTCATTGTCAAGACTCTCACATTTTCAGGCCTGTTGGGGGTTGAGAATCAGATGGGAATTCAGCTTTATCTTCGACTTCCAATTGGACAAGGAAATCCAGAGATATTATTCGGCGATCCTGAGCGCTCGCAAATGTTCTTACAATTTTATACTGACTATGGTATGAACTGTCTAAACAGATGAAAAACCTAAACCCATGGGGCCGTACTAACAAACATACCCAGCTCAAGGAGAGACGTGGAAACGCGTTCAACCGTTACCAGATATCTGTGATGACCATTTATCACGCGAAGGGTTAAGCTTTGTCAACGCTTGTTTCTATAATTGTATCAAGGATCATAAGCTCTGCAAGCAAGACAATTCTACTTTACCAACCCGCATTTTAGATATTGGCAGCAATGGAGATGAAAAAATTCGCCTTGTTGAAACAGGGGATCTCAAACCTGAGAAATATGTAGCCCTCAGCTACTGCTGGGGTAGAAACCCATCCATCAAAGCCTTGACCGAGAACCTGGAGAATATGAAGTCCGGGATTGGACTTGAGGAACTTCCAGCAGCTTATACTGACGCAATCGCACTGACGCGAGAGCTTGGAGTAAGATATCTATGGATAGATGCGCTCTGCATCGTCCAAGATTCACGAGCCGACTGGGAAAGAGAATGCTCCATGATGGCCGATACATACGCCAACGCTTTCTTGACTATTGCAGCCTCGTCGTCAACATCTGTGACGAGTCACTTTTTAAGGCCTCAGCTCAAGCCACCACCACGAGCGTCTCAGGACCAGTGCGCGATCTACAGCGAATCAATGAGAGGCGAAAAGGGGCCTTCAATTTTGTTGAAAGTAAGGCTCATGCAAGCAACCGGTGCTCATTGGAAGTGGAGACCATCTCACAGTACGGATCAACAGCCGCTCGTGGAACCTCTCACTCAACGAGGCTGGACTTTGCAGGAGAAGGTTCTATCAACACGGCTACTGTCTATATCGGCGATGGAGATGGCATGGACGTGCAAAGAGGCAATATTCTGCGAATGCGGATCCAAGCTGAATCACCAACGTGAATTTGGGGGAACACCATTGAGTCAAATATCGCGACGTGGCGAGGCCTTCAATTTCTGGCACAAAGTCATTGAGAATTACTCCAAGAGAAACCTCACGCAGCCCGGCGATAAGCTTCCAGCGATATCTGCTATAGCCGCTATAGTCCAGAAGAAGATCGGGTCAGATTACGTGGCTGGTCTATGGACAGATAACATTGATCTGGATCTGTTGTGGCGGAGACCATCAGCCAGTAGGATCCAAGCTGCCAACTCATCTTACATTGCCCCGAGCTTCAGTTGGGCTTCAATTACGGGAGAGGTCGATTACCTATGTTTTAGAAACGGAAAATGGCCATATGAGCAGGCGGCTACTGTGCTGGAGGTCAATGCAGTAACAGGCCCTGACGCGCCACTTGGAAGAGTCATCAGCAGCAAGATGATAATCAACGGGCCAATGGTGATGGGGTATCTTGAGAGTCGGGGCCCGTATGATTGGTATGCGGTGCGTCTTGGGCGGGCTCGTCTGTGGTTTTCCGCCGATACGAGCCTGTCGACAATTCTAGACAGCACTGAAGTTTCAGTGTGCAGAAGAAGCCGTGAGTACAACGGAAGCGATGTTGCAGAGGAGCTGAAGCGACTAAACCGAAAGCGGAATTCTGGGGATACACACCACCTGACCGAGTCCACCATGGGTAATTCAGCGATTCGATGTTGGGTGCTGAGACTTGGAGCATTTCCGTTCGGGGATAAGGGGCAAAGAGATCACGAGTGGCTAGTGCTGGGGCGGTCAGCGACACAGCCCGAGTTCTTTGAGAGGATCGGTCTAGGGTCGTTGAAGGATAGTCAAGAGGCGGAGGTTTTTGAGTTGGAAACGATAACGACAGTTACCATAGTTTAAGTTGGTTAATGCAAGCCTCACCTTTACTAGTTGAGCTGATACATATGAACCAGGTAGCTGGCGATCATCAACCGCCACGGCGTACAGTACGTGATAGTTATCACGATTGTGGGTCATTGCATTGATTAGTGTACCCTTGCATGCATGGACAGGGGAAGCTGTAGGAGGAAAAGGAGCGAATTGCCAAGCAAGGGCGATGATGGATGGTGGGCCAGAATTGATTGAATCATCGACCTAGTCAACCACCGGCTTACATTCCCCAAATTATTAGAGCTGAGACTAAGGTGACGCCACTGAAACGAAAAGGGTAGATAGAAGAGAGGGGCAAAGAAGATGAGTGAGCGAGTGAGTGAGTGAGTGAGTGTGTTTTTTGCGTTTGCGTATGTGTTCCGTAATGAGATAATTACAGGGGCCAAAAACATGATGACACGAGCAAACAGCTGGAGATTACCTAGACCCATGTTATAGTGAGAACCAGCAACATTTCGGTCTGGTCTGATCTGGCCTAAACTCATGTCTCAGTGCAAATCGTGCGGGGTCAGAGAGCGAATGTGTAACATTTTGAGAGTTTGTCATTGGCTGTATCGCAAATACGTTTGCTTTTTGATCAAAATCTGGTTCTGTCTAGGTTTGCCAGGTACTAAATCCACGACTGACATGGGCTTCTACTGTAGTACAGTCAACCGTACTGCGCTTTCACGGGCCTGTTCTGTTCTGTTTGTAGGTATTGAGATGTGATGACTCTTTAATCACTCTTTGCGTTGGTCGGTTACACATAATTTCTCTCGCCATTTTTCCCTGCAAGAAAAACTCTATTGTCCCCCCAACCTTTTTTCTTTTATCTCTTCTGCTCTTTTGTTTCCATCTGCATTGGCCTTTTTTTCCCTTTTATTCTTGGTTCTTTTTATCCACTTTTTCTTTTAGAGTTCTCCTTTTTTAGCGCACCGCCAGCCATGGAAGCTGACTCTCGGACCCAATCAGCTGGATTTGCCTGGCTTGAACAGGTCCAGGCCTTAGTGAAGGCCCATAGAGACAGTTGGCCCGTCAAGCAATCACTGGTTCAACCTCGTCTTCTCGGAGAATTGAAGGCAAAATTCGAAACAGTCTTTCAAGAACGTGAAGCGATCGACAAGGACGACGAGGACGGCAAGGCCCAGCGCCAAGCAAAGGAAGTCGAGTTGGATGCTCTCGAGACTGAGTTAAGACCGCTTAGGACGGACTGGGACCGCACGTGCAGGGATGCTAATGTGGCGTACCACCGCGAAGACGAGATGAAAGCAAATTCTCTCATCAACAACATCTTCAACCTTTATAAAGAATTCGACCTCCCCGTCAACGGCAACATGGGCGTCGACACATCAGCCCTAGGTCTCACTGGAGATTCACCAGATGCTGATCCGGACACACCGCGCAGGTCGCGAATGAGAGTGAAGAGGGGAGGGGCGGTGCTCACCCCAGATCGCAATGGAGTTTTTGAGGTCCGATTCGATTAGCCATCGCTTGCTTACGCGCCCATCGTCCCATTTTGCTAACCATCATTTTACAGTCAGAGACGCGTAAGAGGAAGCGACGCAGTAACTCGCGCACTCCTCAGAAGCGACCGCGCATTGAAGGTACAAGGAATTCCATACATTTCAATGCCGTCTACCAAAACAGACGCGCTGCCAAGAAGCACACCATTATCCGGATCCCCGAGGACCCAGTGCGCCCGGCCAAGTTTTACATCTTGCGATGTGAGGATCACGACATCAATTTCGACGACAGTCCGCTACAGGCAGGTTTGGCGCATTTTTCAGAAAAGCATCAGCATCAGAACCCTTCATTCGAAACTGTTGTTGAGCACTTTGGCTATGAGGTTATCGGTTGTGACGATGAAAAACTCATTCAAAACAACAAAGCCGCCAAGGAAGCATTTGAAAGAGGTGAAGGAGGAGCGAGAGACTCTATCCGCGTTCGAACTGATTCGCCTTCGCCTGAGAGACCACGCAAGAACACCAGCAACGCCGTGAAAAAGAGCAGGTCAAGGCGGTCAAGGCGCAAGTCCCAAGACTCCATCGATCCTCACGACTTGGTTCCTGGAGATGTCTACATCATCTACTGGTCCGCGTCGAAACAGTGGTATGCTGGTTTGTATATTCCTCTGCAAGATCCCGAATCCGTTGGAATAGACGAATCGCTCGACGCGATGGGTTTACTTAGCAACATACCGCCTTGTTATGAGTACGACAGCTCCAGCAAGTCATTTTCCTGGGCAGAGGGTTATGAAGATGGAGGACCAGACGCTTCAGAGCAACACTTCCCGTTCATGTTCTTTGAGGGACTTGATTTTCCTGACCTGAGCCATGTTGCTTGGATTCCTATCGGCGAAATTCGGCGGTGGGATGAGGACAAGGCGTTGATGATTGAGCATAGCGACCAGGCTTTTGAATATCTCAAGCAGCGGCAGGCGGCTGAGCAGCAAAAGCGGTTTGGTCCAGATGAAGAGATTCCAGACTCAGCCGATGACAGTAGGTATACTAACTGCGTATGAGGTGAAGTTTCTGACATAGCCTTTCTATAGACTCAACGATGGATTTTGCGCCTCGGTCACCAGTTGCAGAATCTTCGACAGATTTCCAACCTGCTCAGAACGCTGAGACTGTTACACCTAACACAGCCCCAGAAGCGGATGCTGCTGATCAGGCCGAAGACACAGACGTGACTGGGCAGACTGAAGAAACGCAGAAGGACACCGAACTAGAACCTGAAGAAGCGCAGGACACTCAACTAGGGCCCGAAGAAGTACAGGAAGACACCGAACTGGTACCTGAAGAAGTGCAGAAGGACACCGGACTGGAACCTGAAGAATTGCAGAAGGATATCCAAATGGAAGTTGAAGAAGCGCAGGACACTGGACTAGAACCTGAGAAAGCCGCCGAGCCACCCTTGCAACCCGATACAGTCGAAGACGAAGATACCGTCATGGGTTCGCAGGAAAACCCTACCGAAAGCGCTACTCAACAGCCAACCGCGGACAGTGAGGATGTTGTGATGGAAACTCCGGAAGATGCGACCCAGGAACCTCTACAGCAGAACGACTCTCAGTCTGATGGGGATGATCAGGAAATTATTCTTGATACTCAAGAAGATCCAGCCGAGAATGTCTCGTCCCCAAAGGAGCCGGAAGAAGTCAGCACTGAACGAGAAGAGGAAAGCTGGCCTCACAAAGCAAGAGAAGAACGTCTATCTAGTGCCGACTTGGAGAACCTCCTACTCGAAGGCGAGGACTTGGAGTTACAGTTTTCACAGTCTGAACAGAGGGAACTCAATCAAGACCCGACACCTACACCTGCCCTTGAGACAATTAGTCTTTCTCGAGCAGCAAATGACGTCGTCAACGCGAAACAGGAACAAAGTTCGTCAACCTCGCCTGCACCTGAGAGAACAGATCTTGCCCAGGCGGAAAATAACTCTGATGATGAGACACGGGAGGACAGTCAGCCTCAGCGCTCTTCTGTCGCCACGGAATCTTCTCACGATGAAACTCCACAGCCACGCCTTTCTTACGCCGATATGGGTCGAGCTTCTTCCTTGTCAGAGGGCGTGTCAAGCGATGTGGTTGATTCACGGCCGCAGATTCAACCTGCTTCGAGACGGGCTCGATCAGGGACACCGAATCATAACGCACTCGCTGCTCAGTCACGAATGCCATCGCTATCACAATCACCTGTTATATCTCGTCCACCTGCAATGTCGCCGCCTGCGACAATACCGTTCTCATCGACAGCGCCGCCAATTTCGACGTCTTTACAGCTGCCAATGATGTCGCAGCCTCCAACTACTTCTCAGCCATCAGTACCACAATCACCAACACGGCAACGCCCGTCTACAGGGTTACAGCACCCTGTTTCATCATGGCCACTGGATAATTCATGGGCATCGACGACACCACAGCGATCAGGAGCATCACAATCTTCGGCTCTAGCGCGTCGACCCGCACCATCTCAGCCAACGGTAACTTCACAACCGCCACCATCATCATCTCAACCATCGACTTCGGAGCCCCCGCTCCATGCCCCAACAGCGCAAGAGCGGCCCGCAGCGCAAGTAGTAATGTCTCCTGGACCTGCTGTGTCTAACAGCGAACAGCCAAACAACGTACGTCCGACTTCGCAGACATCGCAGGTCCTGGCACCTCCCCGCCCCTCACCGGTAGGGAATCCACCGCCAGAAGATGCTCAGACACGCTCTGAAGTCTTGAGACATCCTCATGCAGCTCAGCCCAAAGCATCTTCACAGGCCTTGGTCAACAGTCCCCAACCTAGCGAGCGTCCACGTGTGACAAAGCCCAAGGCATCATCCAGGCCTTCAGTTGACATTGTTTTGCTCAACCATGAAGCAGTCAGTGAAGCGAGGTCACAGCCCATGACATCTGGACAGCAAGCAGCGACGAACAGTCCTACACAAATGCCAGAAGCTCATCAAAGACATTCAGAAACGCTGCCCGTTACGTCTGCTGCCAGACCTGAAGCTCCAGCTCTGCGCCGCCCGCTCCCTCGAGAGAGACCGTCACCTAGACCGCCAGTTTCACCAGCAAAGAGCTACGGAGCCCCGCAGGCCATGCTGTCACAAAACCAGGCTCCGAGTGCTACTTCCCAACATCCCTTTATTGCCGAGAACACTCCAGGAGCTCAGCCAGAGGGACCAGCACAGACACTCTCTCGTCGGTCACCTGCCAGATATGATTCCCGACCTACTTCCTCAGCAACCCAAAACTCACCACGCTTGCCGCCTATGGTTGTCCCCCAGTCCGCTTCGCAACTGGATGGACACTATCTCCCCAATACCATGTTAGCGCGACAACAGACTGCCTTGTCGATGTCTCGGCCTGGTTCTGCGGGACATGCTGGGCCACAGCCAATGCCTTCTCCTAGTCAAGCCGTGGCGGAAGCCCATCAACCCGGTTCTGAATCCCACGGGCACATTGGATTACAGGCTATGCCTTCTCCTCGTCAGATGGCGGCACAAATTCAGAGAACCCAGTCTGGCTTCCAAGTGAACCCTGGGTCACAGCCCATGCCTTCTCCTCGTCAGGCTGCTATGTCTATATCGCGACCTGGTTCTGCGTTGCAAGGGAGCGTTGAATCACAGCCACACGCGTCACCACGACAAGCTTCAAATGAAGTCCCTCACCCTTCTTCGGCTTACTCGGGTCATCCAGGATCACAGCCAATGCATTCTCCTCACCAAACAGCGACCGGAATCCAGCGATCACAGTCTGGTTTTCAAGGGCATCCTGCATCACAGCCGATGCACTCGCCTCGACAAGTTCCTGGGGAACTCGCTCATCATGCTTCAGCTTACCAAGAGCATCCAAATCAGCGTCCTGTTCCATCACCGCGGGGTCCCTATGCTGTTCCAGTGCGGCCGCCGGGACCGCCTCACCATTCTTTCAGTCACTATTCGCATCAAAGCCATGAGATGCAGGGACAGGGCTATATTCCCCAGCGTCATTGTCCACCAACAGGGACCGCCTCACCGCAGTTTCCGGGAATGGAAAACCAATTGCCACCCATACGATTATCAAACATCTCTCGTCCTCGATCTGGAGCCCAAACAGCTCCAAACATGATCTCGCCGCCGCAGACCGCCGTGGGGGACCTTCCAGGACATTATATGGGACATCAACAGCCTGCGCCGCATATCATGCAATCGCCGCGCCTATCTGCGGCCGAAATTTCTCGACCGCGCACGACAAGCAACATGTATCCTCCCCTTTCCACGATGTCACCAATCCTAGGGCACACAGAACCGCGTAGGCCAAACTCAAGCTACGCCCAAAGCATGCCTTTTCACGCACCCTTGCCCACAATGCTGCCAACTTATTCGAACACAAGCTACCAGTCCTCGGCACCATCTGCACATCAGTACGCCCAACCTAACCCTTCTCAAGCTCACTCTCGAAGACATTCCGAAAGCGCTTGCCAGCCCCAACTACACCAGTATGCACTCGCAGGCAGCCCGCAGGTAGCAAACTCTACACCAAGGTCCTATCAGCCGCCTGAGCTCGACCAGGGTCTGAGACGTAATCCGGCTCTGGACCCCTTCCTCCCTGAGCTCTCTCCCAATGTTCGTAAAGCATTTCTGGAGCAAGTTCGAACAGACAGACCCGATCTTATTCCCGGCGATTTTCTCAACATCGAAAACAGATATCGATGCCCTTTTTGCAAGGAAACGACTCTGGAACCAACAGAGTTTATCGATCACCTCAAGATGAGCTGTCCAATGCTGGAGGAGAAGTATAAGCAGGACAAGCATGAGAATGTCATTGAAGCGAATCGAACCAAGCGAGCCAAGCAAACTAAGAGAAAGAGTCAGACTGCCCAGGCAAAGAAGAATGCCCGGGTTCGTAGTTGATTTGTTTATTATTGATGTGATTGTCGTACTAGATATCACTTTGCGAGTCTGGAAGGGGTGTCATGGAAATTGGCTGAAGCATCTCATCGCTTTTACTTAGTTCAGCCGCGAGCCAGTATGTGTATTGCTAGTTATTCAAAAGGCATATTCTTCATCTGAGGCTCTGGGCTAGCTTTGAGAGGCGTATTGAAGAAGATTTATGGAAGTCTCGAATGAAGTCTGGCGAAGACTTTACACCAGTCTTATGGATCAACAGTTAACATAAGTACTCTAGGGTTGGCAATTATCATGTATAGTTCTCACAACACCATCGTCCCTGCCATCGTGACTACGTTTTCATCAATCAGTGATTTACGGCAGTGCTACTCATCCCACAAAGGAAACCATGCTCCTGGTTATTACGGGTCTAGACTCTCTCATGGATACACGTGGTTATCACCGGAACGAAGTAGGGAGTGAAAGCTTTCCTAGTCACTCATCATCCGGAAGCTAATGCTGTGATTATGAGTACAGGTGGTTTTGCTAGGATCTTCTATTATAAACACTAATTGGCTAGAGATAAGTCATTGTGTCCCATGATTTGGCGTCCCAACATCGCACATCATCGTCACACGAGATGCAGTCACATCATTCACCGCCTTCACTTCTCGTCTGTTTTTGCGATATTCACTTCTCCGCCCTCAATACCAACAGCGTCGTAGCCCATTTGCGCAGTATCGTATCCATTGGCTTGGAGGTATTCGCGGAACTTTTGATCTTCAACAGTGATGGTGTCTTGGCCAACGTGGGGGATACAGAAGAATACGATGAGGGCTGAGAGGATGCAGAGACTCGATGAGACCCAAAACGGATATTGGGCAGACTCAGTTTTGTTTCCTCCAGCGGCTTGGATGTAGGGAAACACATAGGTACCGACAAACGCGCCAATCTTGCCAACCGCAGCGGCGATACCGTAGTATCGGCCACGGACACCAGTGGCACAAGTCTTTGCAGCGAGAAGACCGATGTTGTTTCCAGGACCAAGTTCACCAAGGGCTTGGAAGATTCCGAAGACGACGGCAAAAGCCGCGATTTGGGTGGAAATCTTATCGTAGACACCGGCCATGATAAAACCGACAATGGCTTGGAGAGTAACACCGAGGATGAGAGTGTATCGAGGGCCGATCCAGTCACTGACAAATGCACCGATAAGTGTACCTGGCAGATAAAACATGTTGATGACAGTGTTCCAGCCAAAGACTGTGGTTAGGTTTGCGCCGTCGCCGTAGATACCGGCAAGAATCGAGGAGGAGTAGATACCGAAGGCGTAGGAGGAGAACTAGTCACGTAAGCAGATGATAAACCGAAGTGCCTTGGAAACTTACGTTGTAGAGGAACCAAACCAGACTGACGCAGAGGAGTCGGAACCAGTAGTAGCGCAGAACCAGCGAGTATGGTGTTTGGCGTCTCATCGACTCCTTGGCGAACTCCTCGGGCTCCTTGAGTCGAAGTCGAAGTACGAACAGGACAAGAGGGAAGACGACTCCAATGCCGAGACTGGTTCTCCAGATGGTGCTGTAGTGGCCGTTGTGGCATGCGGCAGCAACGACGTCTGATGAAAGTTAGCCATAGTCGGATTAAGCTTGGGGTTTGACATACAAGGCACGAAAGCGCCAATAACGAAGCCAAAGTCAATCATTGAGTTTGTGAAGAGAATGAACCAACGGTTTCGGGTCCCCTTCTTCATCTGGCCACTGGACTCGGCGCATCCAACGCTACCAGCTGGATATTCACCTTTGAAGCATTAGTATCACACCATCACTCAAGAGCAGAGAAATTCCTACCTCCAATACCGATACCAACGAAAAATCGCCAGGCAGTCAACATGTTGAACATTCCGACTGCCTGACCATGCCAGTAAGATCCAGCTGCCAGAGCAGTGAAAATGATGAGAATGACAGTCGAGACCATGAGCGTATTGGTTCGCGACCAATGATCAGCGAGGAAACCAAAGACAAGTTGGCCGACGACTGTTCCAGCGAAGGCGATGTCAGACACGTATTTGAAAGCATTCGAGTTGGCATAGACATCTCCATATTGTCGTTTCAAGGTGGTGTTGACGGAACCAATGACCTACTCACGTTAGAAAATGAAGCATAGGATAGTCACAGCAGCTCTCACGTTGTTGATGTAGCCATCTGAGAAGAGACCAGCACCGCAAGCAAATACTGGGAGGGCAGTCTCAATCCAAGGCCTTTGGGGGATGTCGTCTTGAGGCACGTGCACTTCATCATGAGGGGCTTCATCAGAGGCATCGCCCGCGTGTTTCTTCCCAAACCCCAGCATCGTGGATGCACAAGGGTGTATTGATCACAGATGATAAGGTTGAGTTTGTCGTGGAGAAGAGTGCACGCCTAGTCACTGTTATAAGAGGGAGGAGGAAAAGCCAAGGTCACGTTCAGTTTGACAAAAACGCCAAAGATTGGTGATGCCTCGGGTAAGAAAGGAACAAAGCCACAAGAAATTGACTCGGTGTCACAGGATTTCTAGAATTTAAGAGAAAACGGGGGGACAATCGTGGTGGATCAATGGCCTCTTGTCAAGGAGATAAGGTCTGGCGTCTGTGGAACAAAACTGGGCACCGAGTGATTGATCCAAGTTGTTTTGAGAAGCTGGTAATGTTGCACCAACGAATCATTACGTACACGAGACACAAGAGTCGAATATCATAGGAGAGCGAGTCCGGAGGTAACCGAAACGGACGACACTCGGCGCGTTGGACCAATTGACTTTGATGATGCACATGAATCCTTTGGTGTCGATTTATTGCCGAGTTTGGTCGTCGGTGGCGCCAACCGCGTCCTCTGCTCGGCTCAAAATTGCCGATGGGCCTGTCAGAGCGTCCACTAGCACTGATATGTCAGGTGAATACGAATATGCTCTATCACCTGTCAATACCACTCAGTAGCAGTGATGAGACCCAATATTAATAAGAGGAGATTTCACCTGGGGGAGGGTCACGGATGGCTGGGGAAGAGGAGAACCGTCGTGGAGTTAGTGGCAAGCCAATCTTGATCAAGAAAGTCGTATCTCTGTAAAACATGATTGACATTCAGTAAGCGGGGATCAATCAATATTGCTGATCAAATACTGCAAGGGTCAATGCATCATGCATGTGATTGTTGGTGATGAAAGATTTGGGCACACGACCGATTGCTGTAACAAGATTTGATGACAGGCACTAATGCAGCCAGCTAGTGGTGATGCAGTGTATAGGCCCTAAATCTAATGTTCATGCCATCAAATGGAATAGCCTCTATAGCTCAGTGGTAGAGCGTTGCACTTGTAATGCAAAGGTCCATCGTTCAATCCGGTGTGGAGGCATTTCTTGATCTTTTTCCATTTTGAGCAAATTGCAATGATCACATCAATTCATTCATTCATTCTCTTTTTACTCATCTCATATTTAACAATAGACCTTTCGATAAGTTTTTGACAATTCTCAACTTATGCAACATCTTCGAAGTAATTAGAACAGAGTTTAAGTTTACAGCCACAGTGCGCAGAGAGAGTACCCAACAACTCTAGTTCATGCGAGGCGCCTCTAATGTCTCATGTATCTATCCAATGCCTCCATACTTTAATGCATATCTTACAGGGTATACACTAGCTTTCCTCCAGAAACCTTATTCGCTCTCAATTCATCCAAGCCCTTCAGAATACCCTCAAAACCACTCCCGCCGCGGTTGACAAATGTCTGAGGAGCCTTCAGCTTGCCTTCCTCAAGCAGCTGTCGGCTGATCTCCCAGAACTTTTTAGCAAACTCAAACTCATCAGGCTGAGCAGGTGTCTCTTGTCCCTTGAAGAATCGCTCACCAAAGATGGAGTACATGAGCGTCACATAAGGTCCATCCACCTTGGGGTTCACGTCGAGCAACTGCTGCTTATCAACTTGCAGGAGGGTAGCGTATTTGCCTCCCTCGGTACTGATCGCTCCAGCGCTAATGGCGACGCCTTGGGCGGTACAGTCCCAAGCGAGCTTGAGGGTGTTGTTGGTGTACTTGCGGATCTCCTCGGCGACGTTGGGCGACTTGTAATCAAATACAGCCTCGGCTCCGAGCGACTTGAGATAGTCGAAGTTATGAGGTGAAGCAGTTGCAATAACTCTCAGTCCTGAGAGCTTGGCGAACTGGATACCGTAAATACCAGTTGCAGTGCTGCCGCCATAGATGAGGATAAACTCATCGCTCTTCTTGCCTTCGGTGGGTAAAGGCAGCCCCAGTGTCTTGTAAAGTCCTTGGCCCTGCAATAGTGATCAGCATTTATGGCTTATACTCGTCAGATCAACACTTACCACGGTGGCAATAGAGATACCGAGAGTTGCAGCCTCCTCGTCAGTAACATTGTCGGGGGTCTTGATCTGTACATCTCCCTTCGCTACAATGTATTCGGCAAAGCCACCATTCTCGAGCTGGGTCGCATCACTTGATATGGTTAGCTGTTGTAACGTAACGATGCTCGAATACTGACGCTCCATGGACTACACCGCTGATTCGGTCGCCCTTCTTGAAAGACTTGGTGACCTTGGGGCCAACTTCCTCGACGATACCAGCGTAGTCACATCCGATTCTAGAACCGGGTTGAGTGATGCCAAAGTCGATATGCTTCCAGTCAGTAGGGTTGAGGCCAACGGCATTGACCTTGACGAGAATATAGTCATCTCGAAGTCCGGGCTTGGGGACCTCCTGGATGGTGGCCTTGCCCTTCTCGACGTATACAATAGCCTTGGTAGTCATGATGTTGGTTTCTGTTGTTGTCAAAGCTGTGGTCCTCTGAGTAAATAATAAGACTTGCTTGATGAATATCATGAAGATAAAGAAGCTCTTGAGAACATTTATACCACTAAATGGCGTCATGATAGTGGAACTTAGAATGGTTAGTATGCGTCATTGATTGGCTGCTTAGACTTTAGTTTGGTGTTTAACGCTATCCCCACAGAACGCCGATTACCAATCTATCCTAGCTTGATACTCTGCGTTGACAACGCCGAATTTCGGAATATCTTCTAATCAGTAGTAGGTGAATAATCAAGTCCCAAGGACTAGTGATATGGTGGCATGCAAGTAAGGCACTCTTATGTAACTAAATCCGAGGGCGATGTGTAAGCATGCTTCCCTACGACCGTGATTATTAATCTGACTTCCTAGCAATGGTGAAACAAGCGACAAATCTTCTCAAGGTGGTCTTTCCGTCCGCATCTTTCTCCAAGCTTGTCAATTGTCCAAGTTACCATCAAACGTCCCTTCATCCTCCTGGAGCCAACCTGGCAAGATAGCCAAATGCCAGCTGTGCCAAGCATTCCATATCACTGGTAGTTACATAAGTATCCATATAATGAATCTCTGTTTTCGAATTCTGCATCAAGAAGTGTTTCTCTCATATGCTCTTCTTTGAAAGCCATACCATGAAGCAGCATTGGAAGGGTGCTAATTCTCAACCCGTATACGCGCCATTGAGCATGCTTGATTGCTTCGGTATGCGAGATGTAATTCCAAGCTGAGACCACGCCAATATATCCAGGTCTTAGATTTCGGATGGCTCCCTTCAGGCCACGTCCCGCACCATCCAAGGAGTGAGTGAAGTGGTTGTCAGAAAACTCAAGTGACTGAACACAGAGTGAGTAGGTCAGCTGGAAAAATCAAGTAAAAGCATTGCTTACACTCAGATCCATAACTTAGGCCATCAATTGAATCACATGCTCAGAAACCATGATAACCTGCGGCTTAATATCCATGGCCTCAATATGCAAACCCTCTAGATAGCTCGCCTTCTCAATGTAGCCTGAGATACAGTGAGGGAGCCGCAATCTTTATCATGAAAAATATCCGCAGACTTCACTAGAGGAATGAAACCAAGAGGTAAACTAGCAGCAGGTTCAGTGAAGCTCATCATCAACTCGTCCAAGTGTGAGGCTTCATGCCGTTTAGGCTGAAATCCAAAAGACATTGGTGATTTGGATGTCTCGGTCTCAAAATTTATGTATGTGAGTGGTATGAGAAGTGGAATAACTAAGATTTATCATCATATCCTGTCAGGATAGGCAAAAGAGTCTGCTAAAACGGGCCAGCTTATGTGCTGATGATAATGCCCCTTACCAAGTCAGCTGCACTCAGTCCGGTGACTAAAGATAAGCAAGCCAGTAACATGAGGTCCAAGATGTATGTACGCATAACCTTGGTATGGAACTCCCATCCCCTCTATTCAGAACAGGATACTCTCTACGAGCGCAAGAGTCCAGTATTCACGCCCTCTTATAGGTGCTGAAGTCGGCACGATCTTGTTAGCACATGGAGAAATGTCGCTCATGCCACGCCACAACCGTGAGGCCGATTCAGGAGGAGTATGATCCGCCTCCAACCACTCAGGCATCACGAAATCAGATACGGAAATCTGACCCTAGGTATGCTCTACTGTTGGATTACCCTGTCGATATTGATAGTAGTTAGAAAGGAACTCATCAGCAAGAAATATACATGATTGTAGTTGGCTTCAGCGTCGCCTTGGCTTACAGGACAGTTTTGATAAATGGGCCAACTACGGCAGCGGTCAAAGAACATTAAACTTCGACATATATACGCTGTTTGACGACTCGAACTACGACACCACGCTAACGGCATGACCGCGGCTGCAATGAGATGTTCAATTCAAGTTGTATGGATCATCTGCTCAAATATCAATGGGCCTCCCTATTAGCATCTTAAACCACTGTGCCAGAAAAGGTAGCCACATGCGAACGAGCCAATAGGGATTCATACAAATATCAGTTGCCAGGGTCTTGGAAGTTGGTAACAACTCGATACCGGAGCATTCAATCCCCTGGATCTCTGTGCATTAGTGCTGACATCAGCCCCCACCGTTGTCCAAACAAACAGGTGCGATGCTCTCTTTCTTGCAACAGCACATTTTTCGCCAAGACATTTTGTAAACACTGATATCAAATTTACCATAACAGAATGGACGCTTCACCAGAACTCTTCGCCCAGCTTACCAACAGATTGCGTATCTGTTACCAAACCTTCGGCGAGCCGTCAGACCCTGCGATCATACTCGTGCCAGGCAATGCGGACTCAATGATAGTATGGGCAGAAGGTCTTATCGAAAAGCTTCAATCTTTCGAAGATGGCAAGAAATACTTCGTGATCCGCTTCGATCCAAGAGACACGGGCCTGTCAACCGAGTTTCCTGTGCCGGGCGGATACTCAATTGGAGATATGGCAGGCGATATTGAAGGACTCGCAGACCATTTGAACCTCAATGATCCCTCAAAAGGCTTCCATATTGTTGGTCTGAGCAAGGGAGGGCCAGTCGCCTACACGGTCGCTGCGCGTAGGCCCCAGCAAGTTAGAAGCCTATCGCTCTTATACACGTCTCCCGGCGTGAGTCCTGAGCTTCCGATCAAAGGAGGCCTTGATCTTGGATTCCAACCTATGCTGGCCGGCTTCGGAGATCAGAAGGAAACGGCCATCAAAAACGGAATGACCGTTTATGACGCGCTCACAACGCAGCCTGACGCAGATGAGAGAAAGGAGGTGGAGAAGGCGGTGAGACGTCTGGTGGAACGGGATGTCAAGGGTGGCACATTGTACAGCAAAGCTCCGAATCACGGCGCCGCGTCGTACGAAAAGGATGGCTGGCCAGGGGTTGATACGCTCAAGATGATCAAATGTCCGACCACGGTTGTGCAAGCAGGCAAGGATCAGATCTTTGGGGAGATTCACGGAGAGGCCTTGGCGAAAGCGATACCCGGTGATGTTGAGTATGTGCTATGGGAGGATGTTGGGCATGAGATGCCACGACGCATTTGGGGCAGAATGGCCAAGGTGCTGCAGAAGAATTGGGAGAGGGGTCAAAGCGCATATGTTGTTGGTCATGCGTGATAAGGTGACAGGTAATTGATCTACTTGTGTTACTGCCCAATGAGGGGGAAGTGAAACAGGCGGACCAACAGACCTTAATATTGTTCTTTTCGTCCGATGCCCCTGCCTATGCACCTACCAACAGAACAATCAAGCCGCAATCTGATAATTGTGAGACATAACATGCTATTCATAGTATGGCCGGTCGTATTTCCATGACAAGTGTTATTTCCTCCAGTTGAAACACATGAATCAGTGTTAGGCGCTCCGCATGATGCGGTCGGTCATTGTGACCTGTCCAACATCTAATGCAGCCAATTGCCCGGAAGCCGTGATGATTCACGACCTATGAATCATATTCCTGGAGACCTATCCGTTTTCATGTGAGTTTGTCAGTGTCTTAACAGTAGTATAAAGGAGGGAGACAGGGACCTTTTCAACCAAAGTGAACTATACCTCTCAACATACCTCCAGCAACTTTCGCCAACTGCAGAGTTCCTCAATATGCTGTTCAGTATTATATACGCTGGGCTTCTACTGCCCATTGTTGCAGCCAAGGTGTCATATGATGGCTGGAAAGCCTTCTCCATCACCGCTCGCCCGTCCGACAAGAGTATCCCCGACCTTCTTAAAGACATCGATCACGTCTCTCTGAGCTGTGGACAGAACCACAACGTTTTTGAGATTGCCATCCCTCCTGGAAAACTCGATGCCTTTAAGCGTCTTGGCCTGAAAACTACCGTTGTCAGCGATGACATGGGCGCCGAGATCGCCCAGGAGGGAAGCTTTGGACTCTATCAAGGTCAGACAACCCCATGGTCCTATTAGTTATACTATACTGACCATTGGTAGCTACTGCCAAACGTCCCGGTGGCAATGCAAAGTTGCCCGATAAATCTTACTTCAAGTCCTACCATAGTTTCGAACAGCACTTACAATTTCTGTCCAATCTGCAGGCTGCCTTCTCCAAGAACTCAGAAGTCTTCACAGCCGGCAGGACTATACAGAACAGAGAAATCCAAGGTATTCACCTCTGGGGTAAAGGCGATAAGGGAAGGAACCCTGCCATCGTTTGGCATGCGAACTCGCATGCACGCGAATGGATCAGCGGGATGGTAAGAACCTCTAACTCAGCAGAGTGTTGTAGGACACTAACGCTTGTCACAGACCGCTGAGTACATGGCATGGAAACTTATCCAAGGCTACCAGAAGAAAGATTCTCTTATTCGAGATACACTAAACAATTACGATTTTTATATCATTCCGATCGCCAACCCCGACGGTGAGTCCTCAAACCTCTCTATGAAACGTTGAACACGGATATTGACTGCTTCATAGGCTTCGTTTACACGATAACTGACGACAGGCTTTGGCGTAAGAACCGTCAGAAGCGAGCTGGTCAGAAGTGCATCGGCACTGACCTCAACCGAAACTGGCCTCATGAGTGGGATATCCCTGGCGGTTCCTCCACCGATACTTGCAACGAGACTTACCGCGGCATGAAAGCTGGCGATACTCCCGAAAATAAAGCTCTCGTCAAGCACACCAAGTCAGTTGCACAGAAGAATGGTATCAAGTCTTACATCGACTTTCACTCTTTCAATCAGTTGATTCTCCTTCCGTATGGCTACACTTGCGACACCAACGTCACTGATATCAACGAACAGATGGAGCTTGCTGGTGGCGTTGCAGACGCTATCAAACAGGTCAACAACTTGGACTTCTACTACGGCCCAACATGCCAGACCATCTATCAGACTTCGGGTGGAAGCAGTGACTGGGTTTATGATGTTGCTGGAGCGGAGCTTGCTTGGGGTATGGAGCTTCGGCCTCAGAGGCTGAGGGGCAATGGGTTTATTCTTCCACCTAAGCAGATTGTTGAGTCTGGTGAGGAGATCTGGGCAGGTATGAGGTATCTTTTTGAGAACTTCTGAGCAAGCAAACTTGGAGACATGGCCCTTGGACTTTCATGGGAAGTGCAGATAGAGAGCAGTCAAATTGCTACAAGGTTGGGACTAGCTACAACTACGATTCCTGACTTCACAAGCAAGGACCCCGATAGTGATCAAATGACGTGTCGATCAAAATAAACCTGTCGATGATACACTAAGAGGCAATTTGACAGAACAAGTGACCATTGTACCATGTACTGGTCAAGAACTCCAATAAATGCTTTGTCATCAAGCAAATCGGTGAGATGGCCGAGTTGGTTATGGCGCCAGGTTAAGGTCAACCTTAACACCAATTCCTGGTGGAGCAATCCTCCTGGGTTCGAGTCCCAGTCTCATCAAGTTCTTCTTTTTTTCAATTCTTTCTGTTTTATACCCGATTTCTACTCAAGAAACACGAACCGGTCGCAGTGGCTGTTCCCCTCGACTCCTTCTCCAGTTGTTGGAAACTCGAACAAGATCCTTGCACTCTCCAATTAACCATGACCATCTTGCCAGGAAGCTTGGAGTAACTTCCCAGCTTTCGCTGAGATGCGGCTCACCCCATAAGATCATCCCAGCATCTTGTTTTGGTTGATATCCTCCTTCTAGCTTTTTGCGTGGCGGTGTGATGCACCAGGGCAATGGTACAGCTGGAGACAGGGTGTGCACAAAATCACCAATCAAATCCTCCAGAAATTGTATGTGATCGTATGTGAGTTGCTTTTGAATGAGGTTATCTCGAAGGTCTGGAAACGGTAGGATATCGATCCAGCAAGGATGCGGTGAGCTCATCTGAAGCTGAGTTGGTTCAAGGCGCGTTGGTAGTGGCAGATGGTCTCGGTCGAGAGGTCGGACGACAGCGATGGAGCAGTATGTCTTTGACTGAGGCTCTAATGTTGGAAAGTCGAATGCCATGATGAACTCCGCAAACAGCCTCATCATCTTCTTGTTGGTCATCATGCCTCGGCAAACATTGTAGCTGATGAGATGAAGAAGGCGGTGGTCAACAGAGATAACTACGCCCGCGTTGGAGACAGCTTGGTTTGTTACGACAAGCTGCTGCGATGGGAACTCGTCTTCTTCTCTGGGCAGTGCCATTTCCTGGGTTGAGGCAATCTTGGGTTTTTCATCACCGTTTGCGTTCGTACCGATCCTCCAGCGGTCAACTCGATAAGGTCGCTTGCCAGACCCATTCCTCTCTTCATTATCTCTCCGAATGCGCTCCCCTATGATTCTTTTCAGTACCAATGCAGGTCACCGGAGATAAGGTTCCATACTCCGTGCTCTCTGATTCAGCCGATTCTGTGCCCGCTTACGAGCCTTGCGCTCCTGAGAATGGTCGCTAGCCTCCATTGCTCGTGCTTCAAGGTTCCAATGTGGGTATGAGAGGTCTGAAATTGCGGGACTAAGTAAGGAAAAAGAAGTCATCCATGAACTGAGATATATGCCAGTCTCGCAAAGGAAAAAGACGTCAGCCAGCTGACAAAGGATTGAACTCCGCCTAACCGCCAAACTCCGACGCTAAGCCCAATCAGGTAGAAACGGTCACCCATGATGCATCATGATCCCATCTACTGGTCCGGAATTAAGCGGCGATGCTGAAAGTTCAAATTTTAGCATTGTCGGGCGTGCATCAATTGTAGAATTGAGCCTTCTGATTGGTGCTTTCAGAATCTAATTCATGTAAGTTTAGTCGCAAGATCCAACGTTGTTGAAACATGAGGTGACTGAATCAAGTATATAAGTCAACGCTTGGTCTACGAACTTAGAGAATCGAATCTCCTACAAGCCTCTTTCACATCACAATTCTTATCTCTCTCATATTCCAACACAACATGTCTCGATACTCTGCTGCACATGAAAATCCTCAAGGTCCTGGCGACGCCAGACCTACTGCCCTCCAGATCATCAAAGATGAGGGCGTCGAGGGCAAACTCAAGGGCAAAGTCATCGTCATCACTGGAACTTCTTCTGGTATTGGCATTGAGACCGCCAGAGCTCTTGCGAAAACTGGAGCCAAGTTGTTCTTGACTGCAAGGAATCTGGATAAGGCAAAGAAAGCCTGCGAAGGATTCTTCGATGCCAGTCGAATGGAGTTCATTGAGCTCGACCAGACTTCTTTCGACAGCGTTCGTGCTGCTGCCAAGAATATCTTGGATAAAACCGATAAAATCAATATTCTAATTGAGAATGCCGGCGTCATGGCTGTCCCAGAACTTGAGTTCACGAAAGATGGCCATGAGATGCAGTTCGGAGTCAACTACCTTGCACACTTCTTGTTCTTCGAGCTTCTTAAGCCAGCATTGCTCGCGGCCGTGACTCCCGAGCTTAATTCCCGAGTCGTTGTTCTTGCTTCATCGGCACATCAACATGGCGGTATCAACGACTCCGACAACTATAACTACCAGAAAGGAGGTTACGGACCATGGGTCGCCTATGGTCAGTCCAAGACGGCTGATATCTACCTCGCCAATGAGATAGACCGTCGATATGGTGCTCAAGGCTTACACGCGACAAGTGTTCATCCCGGAGGCATCATGACCGAGCTTGCAAGACATATTCCCACGGAGCACCTGCAGGCTCTTGCCAGTAGTGACATGGCTAAAAAGATGTTGAAGAACCCGGAGCAGGGAGCTGCGACGACAGTCTGGGCGGCTGTTGGCAAGCAGTGGGAAAACGCTGGAGGAAGATATCTGGAGAACTGTGAGGAGGCGCCTCCAGCTAAGCAGATTGATCCTCAATTCGGCAAAGGGTATGCGCCACATGCATATGACCCAGAGCGCGAGGCTCGACTCTGGCAGGATGCGCTCAAGATTGTTGGTTTGGCTTGAGGGGTAGGAGATGGCTAGGAGGGTAGATAGTATCCGTAGAGTCAATTCAACTCGGTGTTGATCATTTCCAGACCGCCGTCGTGATCGCCTGTGCTACCAATTACCCCGTTCCATAGGGCGGGCCGTTGCTATAGGAAATGTCGGGGGACGGGTGCTGCAATACGTAAGACGAAATGTACTGTCGCGCGCGAAGCCATGTCTTACCTGATATGCACAGTGCTCGTTTGGTCAATCAGCCAGCCACCTGAAAGTCAGCTCTCAGGCAACCAAAAAAACGACCGACAAATCCCTGTAAGAATGGCTGGTTTGTTGCGCTGGAGCAGCCGACAGATGATGCTCGTTGTTCTGCTAAAAGTTCCATGCATTAGATGCAATCAACTAATTCACAGGGCTTGCAGCCTAGCAACGCACTAAATCGCGGGGAGGCTGCTGTCTCACTCAGGTCTGAGAACAAAACACGGCCGGTAGTGCATCTTCCATCCATCAACGCGCAAAAGCTCAATGAGCATCAAAACTACTCCGGGCATGCTTTCGATCCTCAATCTGACCGCTTCTTTCATGTGCTTTTCGGTTACTGAGAGTCAAGTAATTACGTATCATAATTATTTTGTTGAGGCCATGTGAATCTGGGCATTTGTATCACTCACTGCCAGTCTAGCTCATTTGCCGGCATTCCTGCATTAGTCCGCTGCATCCTTGCACCAAAGGAGGGGAGAGTAAGACATTGTGCTCAGCTCGGATGCGCCGTCTCAGTCATCATGCAGATCTCAGCTCGTTAACAGAGAAACAACATCAATAGATTCGCATGCGCTCTTGGCTTAGACACGGCTCATATGTATAAGACGATGCCTCTTTCCTTTGGTCTTGAGTGCAACAGATCATCTCCGCAAGCCCTTCTTCTTTGACACGATAGCAAAGTCAATCTAAAATGCTTCCCTCATTTCTGCTCTCATCGCTGCTGTGCCTCTCCACAGTCTCAGCTCTGCCCAACCCAATTCTAGCTGAGAGATCAGCCTGCGACTGTACCGGCACTCGCGACGGTGGATCCAACTCCAAAGATTACATCTGCCGTGATGCTCGGCTCGGCCCTACGAAGCTTCCAAAGAAGCTCCCGCTGAGCGCAACCGTGGAGAGTTACAATCGCTTCGGTGGCCTTACACCAATTCAATTCCTCCAGACATGGACAGATGAGAAGGGCAACTATAAGTACCCTCCGCAGAATGGCTTCCAGCTTGACGCGCATGGTAATGCCATCAACGGCAGCATGGTACTTCAGGTTGGAACTCTCGTGGATCGATTTGGAAGCGAATATGGTAAGTCGCGTAGCCTCAGCTCAATTAAGGTCGTCTAACAGGATTTTAGGATCATACGTCTCTGCTGCCTCTGCTCCCTACTCGCAAAGAGCTCTTCCTCCATCAAACTTGGCCACAAACCCCGATACACCAGACTTCCCTTACAATTACCACGTCTACCGGGTCATCAAGCCACTGACAGTGATTGGCGGACCTATCGCGCCTTGGTTTGGTCAGCCCGGTCTCGGAGCGCAGTTCTTCACTGGCGAAACTGGCAATGTCAAGTTTCTGATTGAGCAAAACTATTTGCAGAAGGAGGATCCGTCAGCTCTTGTTTATAAGTCTGATGGTTGTGCATAGTTATCTGGGGTTTAATTGAGGTGGACTTCATGTAATGATCTTACGAGGAATGACTTATGGATATGTCAGTCCATTTGAGTAGATAATGTCGACCGGGAATAGTGATGTCCCTTTCAAGTGTTCCATTCATCAAAGTCGGCATGCGACAAATGAGCGATGTGTTATTGCATTCAGTCATGATGTCTTCAATCGAGGTCGGCCAAGGCATCGACGGAGACTTACTTTAAGAAATTAATATTCTTCCGGATATCAGGTTAGTGTTGTAAGCCTTTTGATTACCGCAGACATTTTCGTGCTTGAGCCAAGCGGTCACAGGGCAACTGAGGATGCAGCAGCTCGCGGTCCGGATATATGCAGGTTGTCTAATGAGGAGCACTCTTGACAGAGAATGCGACGTCGGACGAGACGATCCGTAATATCGCGAGGCTCGCCCACGTGCCCCAGTGCTTGAAAAGGCGCGGCAGATATAGCCGGCTCAAGTTCAATATGAAGCAGCTATCGTGTCAACTGCATCAATTGGTGTATCTTCAGCCCATCAGTGAATCGTCGCTCTGTCTCCGACACTCTGTCAAATCGCGCCAGGCAATAATTGAGGCTCTGGAAGCCAGGCTTTTGTCAACTGGTCAATGATGCTGTGATACTTTCGCTAGAACCAAGCGAAATGAACTCTCCCAGCCACCAAATTTCCAACCACCACGGATGCCTCAGGTCCAAACCAAATTCTGCCAAACTTTCCCTTTCACCGCCCCAATCTTCAGTATAAATGTCTCGTCAAGCCCGCTCAAGCTACGCTTTTCTTCTTCTTTTCTCCTTAGCTCTCTTTGCCTTTTGGCTTAGATCAAGTGTAGTATCTGTTCTTTTCAGTTTAATCTCTGAAAGATGTCTAAGGACATCAATCGTGATTATTCCTATTTTTGGCCAGCGGACGGCTTCCTCTATGCTTGCATATGATCCCGCCCACAGTGTCCCTAGTATTACACTGCCTCTAGGTGACGCGAATGCGCACTTGTTGAGCTCCATCCTTTTCATTGCTTTCTTGGGCTTGCCTGAGTGGTGAAGAAGAGTGAAAACCTGAATGGATGTGACAAAAAAACGCGTTGAACGCGCATGTTGCTCTGACTCCCGTCGCGCTTGTTCGTTCCGTAGCGATCCAATATTTATGGTTGATCATTTGGCATACAGCGATAGTGTAATTTTGACGTGAATAATAATGTGACGATGAGCTCCGACGTACACCAAACCTCTGGAGGAGAACTTGCTACCTGTGGATCGCTTTGCCGTTGAACTATGAAATGTACGTGGAGGACTTTAATTTGCGTGAACAACCTGTTGGCTTGTGTCTTTCATGGGAACCGTGGCTATCTTGTAAGTCGGTTGATGAACTGCGTTTTGCAGGTCTCTGATCAACATTTCACGACGTGAAACATCTTTCACATAGTAGCGCGTTGCGAACTAAAAGACAATTTGCTCTTGAGATCATCAAAACATACCAGCATATTAAATCGCATTCATCATCTAAGCTTTTTCTCTTGCAACGATAAAGACGATATTTAGGGTAAGAGATCCAGCCAGGCAGCCAGGGTCACATCAGGAGATTACTGGATAATTCCCAGCCAATAAGACCTACACACGTCACGTGGACTCTTGACAAACAGACACAAAAATTTCTTCGCACAAAGAGAAAAGCCAGGATTATTCTTCACCATCAGCAAAAAGATGATTTTACATACAACAGCGGGGATTCGCTGGTCGTCACCGACCCAACTACTAATCCGCCGGTTAGTGGCTTGACTATGGGAGAGCGGACGGGATCCCGTATTTTCCACTACCTTTGGTCGTATGTGCTTGAATCAGCAAGGCATTGATATATGCCTGCCATTATCATGGCGCCTCCGTTGCAATGTCCCTCGTCAAGTC